>SNQJ01S0042479.1:0-13742 GCA_010110895.2 Picea sitchensis
TTTGCTCCATGATTCTTCCTATGTAAATTAGGTACAACCTTGTAAGGAGAGTGGTTCAATATGTAATTTACATAGTTAATGGCTTCATCCCAAACTTAGGGGCTATATTCCTAGATTGAATCTTGTAATTTTTGGTTACTTTACAGCTTTAGTTCCTTCTCTCAACCACATTGTTTTGTGGCAACATATAGGGTACAATTTATTACATCTAAATTCCTTCTAATTAATAGAAACCAATGACTTGTTTATTTACATATTCACCACCATTATATGATCAAAGTCTCTGAATGTGATGACCATACTACTTTTCAATAAGGGCCTTGACTGCCAAAACTTAATGAATACTTCACAATTTTAGGTAAGGAAGTAAACCCAAGTTTGCTTGGAAAAATCGTCGATAAAGGTCAGAAAATACTTGGAACTAGAAAATGAATCATTGGGTAAAGGACCACATAAATAATTATCAACAAGATCCAAATGTGTAGTTTCATGCTTAATGCAGAGGTAAGTGGGCTGCAACACACACACATAATTACAACAGACACACCCTGCTACAGAATGCACAACGGAAAAACAAAACATAAATACTTTTGCCAAATAATGAGAAATCCACTATAAACTAAAACACTTGAAAACCCACGAATTTCAATACCATTCGTTTATTAACTCAATGCAGATAACATATTTCTATATTACATTGAGCCTGAGCTAAAAAGACCGCCATGAATTGTTGCTTGCGTGGATGAAAACCACTACGAAATTATCCAGAGGATAATGGTCTACGTGTATGGGCTGCGATTCTGTTTCACCTTCTTGTGTGCTCACCCAATCTGGAATCTTTCTCTCCAATCCACCTTCTACGATTTCCTTGCTTCGTGGTTCACCAACCCCCTTCAAAATTGCACTCAATTTCTTTTTAAAAATCCTCCTCAGCTCTGAAATGATTTTCCTTCCCTCCAAGAATGAGTTGTTACTCAAACTGTCTCTTTGTCTTTCAGATTGCTTCAAGTTCCCTTTGGCCTCGGTTCACATTTTTTCCTTTAGTTGTGACTCATCATGAATGCATACCAATGTGGAAAAATCAAATCCATACGGCCATAGTGTTGCAAATAAAGAAATATTGTGACACTTGTAAATTTCATTACGTGTGCAAGTTTCAACACGTGTTTCAACATGACACTTGTAAAATTTCTCTATACGTGGCAGTTTCAGCATGAGTTTTTGCACATGTTTCAACACGATTTTCAACACATGTTTCAGCACGAGTTTCAACACAAGTTTCATCATAGAAATAGTAGTTGCATGAGTAATCAACACTTCGGATTTACAACAAACTGACTAAATAAAATGGACCACTAACATAGTCCTTATTCGACATATTTCCTATTTGCAGAATGGAAATATTTTTGGGTGATGCGGATTGCCCGAGCCCAAGGATTCTCCTGCATCAGACACCTCTGGTAAGAAAAACATGATCTCTAGCTCTTGTGTAGATCACTGTTGAAGTGAAGAGTTTTGCACACATGCTAACTGATCTTCAGTCACCCATGATGCATCTTCTGCTCCTTGATTCTTCCACTTGATCAAATATTCCATGTACTCCTTCCGGTGAGTCTTCTTACCAATTCTGGTAGCAAGAATTTCTTCAATCTGCTCCTTAGAATTAATTGGTAGATGTTGTTACCATTTGTTGAGGGTACCTTTATTTGTTCTTCTGTCTCCTTCATGAAACTCATATAGGTCAACAACATTGAATGTAGGAGATATGTCAAATTTCTACGGAAGTTCCAACTGATAAGCATTATCAGAGATCTTTTTCAAAATTTGGCATGGACCTATCTTCTTGTACTTGAGTTTATTATATGTGCCTCGAGGAAATCACTCCTTCCTCAAGTGAGCCATGACCAACTCACCCTCTTGGAATACCTTCTATCTTCTATGTTGATCTGTTCTTTGCTTATAAATGTGATTGTTGGTCTGCAATTTCTTCTTTACCTATTCTTCTAATTCATTCATACTTTCCACAAAATCATTCGCATCAACACTCTTCTTTCATTTCAAATCCGTAAATACAACCAAATCTACCACACCTTTTGGTGACCGTCCATAAACAATATGAAATGGACTCTTTCCCGTAGAACTGTTCATCGAATCATTATATGTGAATTCATCTTGGGCCAATGCCAAATCACATTGACTAGGATTCTCTCCACTTAAACTTCTCAACAAATTTCCTAGACTCATGTTCACTACTTCTGTCTGACCGTCCGTTTGAGGATGATACGTTGAACTATACAACAAATCCGAGCCTGATTTTTTCCAGAGTTTCCTCCAAAAATTCCCAAGAAATCTAGTATCACGATCTGAAGTAATACTCTGTGGCAATCCATGCAATCTTACCACTTCTTTGAAAAAAAATGCAACTACTTCACTAGCATCATTAGTCTTCTTACACACTATGAAGTGTGTCATTTTCTAAAATCTATCCACCACTACCATTGATGAATCATGCTTTCTTCAAGTCATAGGCAATCCTAAGACAAAATCCATATTGATATCCTCCTAAGGTTCTTTGGGTATTAGCAATGGAATATAAAGTCCCTTGTTCTAAGTTTTTCCTTTGGCTAGTTGACAGATCCCGCAACCTTCAACAAACCTTTGAACATCCTTATTAAAGTTGGGCCAAAAGTACCTCTCCTTTACGAAGGCTGCAATATTATACATCACAAAATGTCCTCCTAAACCACCATTATGTAATTCTTTAATGAGATTCAACTGTATGGAACTTCTGGGAATACACAACTGTTGATTTTTAAACAAAACCCCCTCATGGATATGGTAGTCCAGATATGGTGTTCTGTCTAAACTTTAAGGCTCCTTACATTCCTTCCAAGGTTCTGAGAAATTTTCATCTTCTTCATATAATGTCTTTAGACAGTTCATGCTTCCCACTTCTATTGACATGGTATTGAGTAATTCTATCCTCCTACTTAATGCATCAACTACCTTATTGGAATTCTCGGACCTGTGTTTCAACACAAAAGAGTAACTTTGCAATAATTTTACCCATTTAGTGTGCTTTTGATTCAACTTACCTTGGTTGTTAATGTACTGCAGAGCTTTGTGATCCATGAATAAGACAAACTCCTTCAACAATAGATAATGTCTTCATTTCTTCAAAGCTTGCACAATAGCATAAAATTCTTGATCATAAACATAATACTTTTTTTGGCCTCGTTCAACTTCTTGCTAAAAAATGAAATGGGTCTGCCTTCTTGACTTAGAACTGCTCTAATTGTTGTTTCATTAGCATCGCAATCAACCTAAAACACTTTATTAAAATATACTAATGCTAATATTGGTTGTGTTGTTACTCTCTTCTTCAATTCTTCCAATGACTTCTCTGCTACTGCAATCCACTGAAACACTCCCTTCTTCATGCGTTCTGTAAGAGGCTCACATATTTGGCTAAAGTTCCTAATGAATTTCCAGTAAAAGCTTGCCAATCCATGGAAACTCCTCACATCGAATGTGCATCTTGGTGTTGGCCATTCAAGGACAACCTTCACTTTCTCAGGATCCATTTTCAGTCCTTCTTTTGAAACCACAAAACCTAGGTACACTAACTCTCGTTGCATGAATGTACACTTCTTCAGGTCTATCAATAGTTTATCTTCTTTCAAGCGTTGTAACAATGCTCTCACATGCTCAACATGCTCTGTTATGTTCCTTCTAAAAATCAGTATATCATCCAAATATACAACCACAAACTTACCCAAAAATGGCTTCAAGACTTCGTTGATCAATCTCATGAATGTGTTGGGTGCATTAGTTAACCCGAATGGCATCACTAACCATTCAAATAGTCCATCTTTCATCTTGAATGTTGTCTTGCATTTGTCACCTTCTCTTATCTAAATCTGGTGATAACCACTCTTCAAATCAATTTTTGAAAAATATTATGAACCACTCAGGCAATCCATAAGGTCATCCATTCTGGGCAATGGAAACCGATACTTGATAGCGATCTTGTTTATAGCATGTGAATCAATACATATTCGTCATTCCCCTATTTTCTTTGGATTCAATACTGCTAGTACTGCACACAAACTCAAACTCTCACGAATTAACTCTTGGTCAAGCAATTCCTGGACGTTTTGATTCACTTCTTCACTCTTTGTTGGAGTCATCCTAAAAGGTGATTTATTAGGTAAACTCAATCCAGGAATTAAATCAATTTGATGAGAAATACTTCTCACTGGAGGCAATCCTTTTGGAAGATCATTAGCAATAATCTCCTTAAATTCATCCAATGAATTTATTTATGTAGGTACAACATTTGGCTTCTCTACACTTTTCACTTCTTTTAGAATCACTTCTAAACAAAATGGTGATTTTCTTTCTTCCTGTAAGAATTCCTTAGCAGAACATAGCATGATCCTACTGCTACTCATGTTTATATCAATACGATTTCTTGTTGTTGCTATTGTATCCTCCAACATTGGTGTTAATTTATATCCTTGTCCTTCTTTATTGAACTCATATGTGTTTTCCTTACCATCATGGTGAACTTGTCGATCAAACAACCATGGTCTTCCCAACAATATGTGACACACATCCATCTCAATCACATCACATAACACCTTCTCCTGAAAACTCCCTATTTGAAAATTCAATAAACATTGCTCAGTCATAGTCACATGTTGTCCCTTGTTCAACCAAGAAACATGGTAAGGGTTCGGATGGTTCAACCTTGTCAAGTTCAATTTGTTCATGACTTCAGTGTATACCAAATTTTCTATACTTCCTCCATATATAATCAGGTTACAACATTTTCTTTGAACCTTACATTTTGTTTTAAAAACTTTCTTTTGTTTTTCTGGTTCCTTTGCCTCTTTTTGTTCAGATTTAAGCAACACTCTTCGAAACAACAAATTCTCACCTTGTTATTATTTAACAACAACCACATTTTCTCCAACTATGGAAGCTTCATCAACTTATGTGACTTGTTCCCATGCTTCATCTCTTCTCCATGAAGTTTTCCTTTCTGGGCATTCATACTTCTTGTGTCCCTCTACACCACAGTGATAACAAGTGATTACATATCTACCCTTTCCTCTTCTTAATCCTTTGCCTCTACTAGCTCCATTTCTTCCTCTGCCACCTTAACCACTGGAAGATTCTCCTTCCTTTTCATTGCCTTTAGCATTCCCTTCTTTTCCTCATCCTTTAGAAGCTCATCCTCTACCTCTAGGTTGTGTTTTCCTCTCAATATTTTATTCTACCTTCAGGGAAACTTGATAAGCTTCATCAATAATGCGGAAATAGTGTGTGCTCATTTATGTTGAAATAATGTAACTGCGAAGAGCATTCTTATTATTATTTTGTTATTGGATTAAATCCCCATTGTGTATTAATCATGTCATTATTATTATTTTTATTATTAGGATAGATTAATCCTATTGAGGATTAATCAAATTGATAATTGTATAGGACCAAATCCCCTTTTACTGATTGGTCATCGGACAGTGCAAATAGCAAAAAGACAAGTCGGCACTAGCAGTTATAATGAAAGGGCCGATTTAATTAAAGGTGGATTTACCCACCTTGTGTGAGAGGTCGGCCCTGCCGGTTGTGACTTTTCACACGTGCCAGTTTTGTATATTTAGGAGGCTAGCGCCTCACTTTTCACACACTTCACTTGCTCATTCTCTTATGAAACAAGTTGACATTCTGGTGAGGAGGAAGAAGAAGGGTGTGGCATCTCTTGGAGAAAGGATTTTACGTATTGGTTGAGTTATCTCTTGAACTTTTGATAGGATTATTTACATGATGAGAGATGCATTTGGTTTCTTCCCTAGAGGGTTTCGAATAAAATGGTACTTGTCTATTGTGGATAGTAATATTTCTCGGTGATCTTGTCTTATTATGCTCTTATCTTTATGAAATACGAAGAACTAATAATGGCATAAACATTAACATGGAATCGAGCCAACTGAAAGCTAATCGCAAGAGGAAAAGCGTCAACTGTTAAAGACCCCAAAATTAGGTTTTGAAAAGAGGTATTTTCAACAATCTACCACCCTAGAAAGTTCCGCCCTCTAAGGATCATTTTGTACCTAGGCACCTTTTAGGTGTGGCTGAATTATAGGAAGAGTGAAACCTAGTTCCTGAAGTACCCAGAAACCGAATACCAGTACCCAGTACGGAAAACGAGAAGCACAGGTCCATAAATCACATGAGCACATTTGAAGGGAGTAAATTTGGATTTTCGAAGAGTCCCGAGTACACGACGCTGCTGCTTCCATTTCGGCGCATCTATTCACGGATGGATTTTCAAAATTTGAAGTTTGAAAGAGTAGGGTTTCCTCATAAAACCTAAGTTGTAGTTGCGATCTTAGAACCGATTCGGTTACATCTGATCTTAGAACAGTTCTGGGATTCGTGCATTGCGATTCTTGCGTAGAACAGATTCTGCAATCCTTTCGAAGTTTTTGTGGCGAATTGCCATTGTACCAGGAAGAACCCTTTACTACCTACAAATGCTATCGAGGTATGTGTACTCATATGGTTAATGGTTAAACCCTAAAGTATTTGCAGGAGGAGGGATCTATTTCCATAGATCCAAAAGTATCTCAAGATCAACTTACATTCAAAGGAAGCGATGCAACCTAGGTGTGATTATTCTATGTATGCATCTGTTGTTATGAAATTATCTTGATCGATGTTTACATGTTGAAGCTATGATTAGAAGGATTAAAAGATGATCATAGAGCATATTCTCTATTAACCTTACATCCAAGTTAAGCGTATTGTCTTAGTACCGAGAAGATAGGTTGAAGAAACACTATCCCTTGGAAGGAGACCTAGAAAGCAAGCACTCCCTCTAGGACAAGACTCGGGTTTGATTAATCAAGATTCAAAGGTACACATGACAAGCCAATAGCTTTAGTTGAGATAACAATGTCGTCGTAAAGTATTATACTTGATAACATGTGAAAATACTTTGTTGTTATGATAACACCTCCTCTAGGAGAAACCTAGGTATTGTGTTAGTTTTAGTTATACATAGAAAGATGCTTAGTCACAACACTAGAAGGTATTGTTTTTGTATTGTATTCCATACCTTTAATATTTGCTTCAGATAAATTGTAAGTAATAGCTCTAAAGGATCTTGGGAATGGTTATTTGTGCTATTGCTTTATATATTATCAGAAGGATATTATTCTTGCTGTTGTTTTTGTTGACCTTGCTCAAGGTAACATGAGGAAGATATAGCAAAGATTGCAGAAGCCAACATGCTAAAGAAGAAAATCATAAACGAGCAGGCAATAAATAGAGGGAAGAAAGAAGGTGGGTCACTCAGTACCATGACCATGCTATTGAAGAATCATGTGAACTCTAGAAGATTAGTTCCCATCAATTACAAAGGCGCTTCCATACATGGCATCACAAGTTTACGGCCCGAAGGTGATCATGAAGAGTATCACTGATGGATGTCAGCATAGGGAAAAGCTATCGAGAACCTTTAGAAGGGATGAGAGGCTGAGGAAAGTCCTAGAACTCATTTATTGAGATGTATGTGGCCCGATACCATCATCCTCCATTAATGGGTATGTATACTATGACCTGGATATATTTTAAGTGTTTAGTAAGTTCAAGGAATTCGAAGCCTTGATATAGAATCTCTCAGAAAGAAAAATAAAGATTCTCAAGTCATATAATGGAGGAGAGTAAACTTCAAATGATTTTGGAAGCTTTTGTAGAGATGTCGTGTTTAAGAGGGAGCTCACCACTTCTTATAATATTCAACAAAATGGTGTAACTGAATATAAGAATAGAACCATGTTGGAAGATGTGAGATCAAGATCTTCTATGTGCTTATGGAAATGAGCGATATGGCCGACGTAATGGAATAGACTATCCCATAGTGCTTGAGTTTTCCAGACTGAGAAATGTTCATAGGAAGAGAGAAATGAGGTAAGCCATCTCAAAATATTTGAGCGTCGGTGTTTGTTCATATCTAGAAAGAAAAGAAGGAACAAATTGGAGCCCTCCAAAAAAAAAGGGAATATTTGTGCGATACTATGAGGTATCCAAAGCCTTAAGAATCTACATACCAGTCGCATGTATTGGTCGGTAGGAACATGACATTTTGATGAAAGGCACTTAAATCCGAGAAGATGCCGACTTGAAAGGTATATGTGAAGAACTTGTAAATCCGGGATATGTGATCATAGGCAGGGGAAAACACGTAAGGGAAGTGAAGTAACTTCCCGATGAGAAATAACGAAGATCATGACAGGAACCTCCTCAGATGACCTTCTCCATAAAAGAAAGCTTGCCCAGACGAGAGCTTATTCAAGATGGAATATGGTGTCCCAAAAGGAACCACGAGGCGGTGAAGAAACCAAAAGTATTCTCTAGTTACGCGGCTTTGATGTGCAATATTCTTGATGAAGAACACATGTTTTGAAGAGGCCATTCAAAGAAGGAATGGGCGGATACCATGAAAGAGAATCACAGATCCTACATAATGAAGAGCGAAGTAAAGGAAATAGTTCCCGGATCAAAGAATAAAGATGGGGTATCCTACGGATGGCTCTTCAAAGTAAAACATGATGATGAGTATTAAGAAATATAAACAATATTTGTGGCTTCGTGGATTTTTCGAGAAGGAAGGCATTGACTATGAAGAGACATTCTGTCATGTGGCCAGATACACTTGATCAGAACCATTGCCAGATGCTGGCATACGAGATGATGGAAGATACGCGAGATGGATGTGAAGAACAACTTTCCTGAATAGTATTATCATGAAGTGTATATAAACAACGAGGGACTTGAGGTTGAAGCGAAGTCGTAATACGGCTCGTTGAAGAATGCCTTATAGGGATTGAAGTAAGCTCCCGGAGCTTGTTATGGCCATATAGGCGATTTCTGACGAACTTGGGATTTACAAAGAGTAAAGCAAATTCAAATATCTACCTCAAGATCATGAAGAATGAACCGGTAATACTATTCGCATTATGTGGATGACTTATTCTTAATTGGAGAGGAAAATCTCATCACCAAATGTAAGAAAAAAATCTCATTGCAGAATTTGAGATCAAAGACCTTAGCCTAATGCATTATTTCTTAGATGTTTAAGTTTGACGGAGCCCATAGAAGATCTTCCTTAAACAAAGGAAGTATGCAGTCAAAATCTTGAAGAGATTAGACATGCTTTCGAATGCAAATCCATGAATACACCCATGCTGGAAGCAAAGGCGGTCGATACTTTTTCAGATTTGATAGATGCCACTACGTCTGAGACTGATTGTGAATGATGTGCGGCGAACCAGACCATACATCTTTTTGCGATTGAACGCAGCAGGTCGAGTTTACGGGTAGACGGGCGTGTTCATTTGGTGTTGCCGAAACGTGGCGATGAATACCTTGAGTGCGATGGATTATGGTCACCGACTGTTGGAATCATGACTTCTATACGATTGGATATCTTGATGCGATTGAAGGCGTTCGTGAAAAATCACCAGGATGTTGTTTTAGGTTTAGGATCAACTATGATCTCGTGGCGGAGTATGAAGCAATCTAGTATTTCTCAGCATAAGCGAGGCGGTACATCGTGCATGTTACGCTGGTACGAGCTATGGCCAATTCGACGATTTCTTGATTTGGAGATGAGCAGCGATTCTGGCGACAATCAGGCGCATTAAAATGTGAGAATCACGTGAACACCACATGACGGTCGACAGGATCGCTATCATTTCATGCATTGACATGTGCAGGAGCCACGAGCTCCGATACATTATGGCAGAACCGAGGCGGGTTGCCGATGTGATGACTAAACCTCTATCTTTCGTGTAAAGTTGGAAACACTTTCGAGATAAGCTTACTATAGTCCAAAAGGACCCTCCCCGAAGGGGGAATGAATGTATTCCTTGCCGACCTCATTGGCGGTAAAGCAAGATGAGTCATGCCGACCTCGACGGTAGGCGATAAAGCATGACGTATTGATGATCACTTAACCCGACCTACATTGTTAGGCGATAAAGCAAGATGAGTCACCGCCGACCTGCGTTGTTGACATTAAAGTATGGCGTTGTTTGATCTGCCGACCTGGATTTGTTGAAGGCGTATGAAAACCAAGATGATTATGCTTACGACCTGGTTGTGAGTAAAACGCGCGGTTATGGTGCATTTGGTTGTTGGGCGTAAAGCGAAGATGAGTCATCGCCCGACCTCGTTGTTAGGCGGCATTAAAAAGCATGTAGCGGAGTATTCCTTAGCGACCTCGTTGATTGCCAGGCGGTAAAGCAAGATGAGTTATGCCGACCTGGTTGTTAGGCGGTAAAGCATAGCGATGATTCTCACCTAATGCGTTGTTATGGGCGTAAAATGAATGTTGATGTGTTCCTTTGCTTAAAAGACCTGAATTTGTTAGGCGACAAAAGCAAGATGAGTCGTATTGCTTGACCTAGTTGTTGAACGCAAAACGCGGCCTGGCGTGGATATAAAGCACTTTTGACCTGGTTGGTAGGCGGTAAAAGCGGATGATGACGTACTATGCGACCTAGTTGTTGGGCATTAAAGCAAGATGTGGCCGACAGCGAGCTACCGACAGCAGTTGTGACATTGAGTGTAGTACTATGGATTTGATGTGTGACGAAGAGCTACCGTGACTTAGCTATTTGTAGTGAGCTAGTATGCATGATGTAGCGATAACGTGTTTCCGTGATGAGGTATCATTTTCTTGATACATATTTGATGCGAGATGATGATAGCATTCTTTTAGGAATGATGATGTTGCTGATGAAAAACTTGGAGAAACTTCGTAAATGTTTTAGACAATTGTTCAAGATGATGATGAAGAATACTATCCTCGGATACCCGCAGATGATCGCGGAACCTCTCGCTGGTGATCGCGATGAAGGTAGGTGAAGAATACCCTTCTTGTTGGAGGTGTTGAAATAATGTAGCTATGAAGAGCATTCTTATTATTATTTTGTTGTGGATTAAATCCCCATTGTGGATTAATCATGTCATTAATATTATTTTATTATAGATTAATCCTCATTGAGGATTAATCAAGTCGACAGTGTATAAGGACCAAATCCCTTTGCGGATTGGTCGCCGGACAATTATAATGTAAAAGAATAAGAAGTGAGCTGATTTAATGAAAGGGCGATTTAATTAAAGGTGGTTACCCACAGGTGAGAGGTTGGCCCGGCGGTTGGTGACTCTTCACATGTGCGGATTGATATAAATGAAGTGGCATACTCACTTCTAAGATACACTTCTTGCTCATTCTCTTATGAAATGATTGACATTCAAGTTGGTGAGGAGGAAGAAGGGTGAAGCGCATCTCTTGGAAGGATTTTACTACGTATTGGTTATCTCTTGAACTTTGATAAACATATTTATGATGGGAAGTTTCTTTGGGTTTCTCCCCCATGAGGTTTTCCCATTATAAATGTTGTGTCTATTGTGTTTGTGTATTTCTCAGCGATCTTGTGCTTATTATGCTCTTATCTTTATGGTGTATTTCTCAGTGATCTTGTGCTTATTATGCTCTTATCTTTATGAAATGCAAAGAACTATAATAATGGCATAAACATTAACAATTTCATCCTGAATTAAATAATTTAGCCCATTTAAATACCTTGCATCTCGTTGGAATTTTGGTTCCTTGAGGACTGCTCTGAGTGACATCCTAAAGAAATATTTAGTGTATTCACGAATATATGTCTCCCTTTGTCTGAGGTTCTGGAATTGTTGGAACAAATTATGTTGGTAATCAACAGAAAGAAATTTCTCTTTAACCTTGGTAACCATCTTCTTCCAAGTTCTTATTTTCTCCAGTTGATTATTCACTCTATCCTTCTGCAGCATATCCCACCATAGTGTTGCATGGCCTTTCAGTTTTGTAACAACAAATCTTACCCCGATTTGGATCCTGAACATTTTCATACTTGAAGTATCTTTTGAGTTCTCCAATCCCAATCCAGTCAATGAGAACATCGGATCTCAGACTACCATCATAACAATAAACATCAACCCTTGCACTACCCCTGTTACTCAAATCCGAAATCAGTCTAGTTGTTGGGTCTCTTTCATCACCGTCTTGTTCATCTTCAATTTCTTCTTTTGGCTCTGAGTATACTTCATCATCTCCATTCCTACGATTTTCCAATTCCTCTATTCTTCTTCCCAAATTTTCTAGTTCTTGATTTTCTACACCTCCCCTTCCTACTCCCCTCCTTCGCGACGACATTCCTCCAAGTTGTAGGTGTCTCACCAACATCCATAGACCTCACACAGTTATGTAACCCAACTTTACTTCCAACATTCTTGTTGAGCAACCACCATGAACATGTATTTTGTACTCTATCTCACAAAAGCAGATTAGATGTTAATCCCAGAGAAAAAATGAGATCTGATACCAGATAATGAAGAGGTAAGTGGGATGCAACACACACACAATTACAACACACACCCTGTTATAGAATGTACAACAAAAAAACAAAACAGAAATACTTTTTTCCAAATAATGAGGAATCCATTGGAAACTAAAACACTCGAAAACCCATGAATTTCAATACCATTCATTTATTAACTCAATGTAGAGAACATATTTATATATTACATCGATCCTGAGCTAAAAATACTGCCATGAATTGTTGCTTGCGTGGATAAAAATCACTAGGAAATCATCAAGAGGGTAATGGTTTGTGTGTATGGGTTGTGATTTTGTTTTGCCTTCCTGTGTGCTCACCCAATCTGGAATCTTTCTCTCCAGTCCACCTTCTACGATTTCCTTGCTTCGTGTTTCACCAACCCCTTCAAAATTGTGCTACATTTCTTTTAAAAACTCCTCCCCGGCTTTGAAACGATTTGTCTTCCCTCTAAGAACGAGTTGTTACTCAAATCGTCTCTCTGTCTTCCAGATTGTTTCAACTTCTCTTTGGCCTCGGTTCACGTTTTGTCCTTTAGCTATGACTCATCATGAATGCATACCAGCGTGGAAAAATCAAATGTGTACAGATACAGTGTTGCAAATAAAAAGATATTGTGACATTTGTAAATTTCATTGTGTGCGCGTGTTTCAACACATGTTTCAGCATGACACTTGTAATTTTTCTCTATACGTGGAATTTTCAGCATGAGTTTCAATACGAATTTCAAAACATGTTTCAGCAGAAGTTTCAGCATGTGTTTCAGCACGTGTTTCAACACGAGTTTCAACATAGCAAGAGTAGCTACAGGAGTAATCAACACTTTGAATTTACAACAAACTAACTAAATAAAATGGACCACTAACACACTCCTTATTCAACTTATTTCCTATTTGCAGAATGGGAATATGTTTGGGTGATGCGGATTTCTCGAGCCCAAGGATGCTCCTACATAAATTCTTAAGAGACACCTTTGTTAAAACTATTCGAATGGTGCTTTCCATGAATTCACAACTGGGTCAGAAACCATGTTGGAAGAAATAAGAGGAAGGTCCTACACCATCTCATGCTTACATAACTACTATAGTGAGTAGTAATTCAAGTGTCCAAAATGCACATGCCATATTCTTCTCGAATCATCAATATGATTGACAAAAACATAAGAAGTGATGATGACCCAAAGTTGTCCAAATTGTTCATCTTGGAAAAGTCATTGACATTATTTAAGGCTATTATATTCTTATAATGATCCTTGAGATCTTGATTACAACATGGTAAGGAAAAAAA
>SNQJ01S0042479.1:13752-26283 GCA_010110895.2 Picea sitchensis
GTAAATTAGGTACAACCTTGTAAGGAGAGTGGTTCAATATGTAATTTACATAGTTAATGGCTTCATCCCAAACTTAGGGGCTATATTCCTAGATTGAATCTTGTAATTTTTGGTTACTTTAAAGCTTTAGTTCCTTCTCTCAACCACATTGTTTTGCGGCAACATATAGGGTACAATTTATTACATCTAAATTCCTTCTAATTAATAGAAACCAATGACTTGTTTATTTACATATTCACCACCATTATATGATCAAAGTCTCTGAATGTGATGACCATACTACTTTTCAATAAGGGCCTTGACTGCCAAAACTTAATGAATACTTCACAATTTTAGGTAAGGAAGTAAACCCAAGTTTTCTTGGAAAAATCGTCGATAAAGGTTAGAAAATACTTGGAACTAGAAAATGAATCATTGGGTAAAGGACCACATAAATAATTATCAACAAGATCCAAATGTGTAGTTTCATGCTTAATGCATAGGTAAGTGGGCTGCAACACACACACACACAATTACAACACACACACCCTGCTACAGAATGCACAACAAAAAAACAAAACATAAATGCTATCCTCCTACTTAATGCATCAACTACCTTATTGGACTTCCCAGACCTGTGTTTCAACACAAAAGAGTAACTTTGCAATAATTTTACCCATTTAGTGTGCTTTTGATTCAACTTACCTTGGTTGTTAATGTACTGCAGAGCTTTGTGATCCGTGAATAAGACAAAATCCTTCGACAATAGATAATGTCTTCATTTCTTCAAAGCTTGCACAATAGCATAAAATTCTTGATCATAAACATAATACTTTTTTTGGCCTCGTTCAACTTCTTGCTAAAAAATGCAATGGGTCTGCCTTCTTGACTTAGAACTGCTCCAATTGTTGTTGCATTAGTATCACAATCAACCTAAAACACTTTATTAAAATATGCTAATGCTAATATTGGTTGTGTTGTTACTCTCTTCTTCAATTCTTCCAATGACTTCTCTGCTACTGCAATCCACTGAAACACTCCCTTCTTCATGCATTCTGTAAGAGGCTCACATATTTGGCTAAATTTCCTAATGAATTTCCGGTAAAATCCTGCCAATCCATGGAAACTCCTCACATCAAATGTGCATCTTGGTGTTGGCCATTCAAGGACAACCTTCACTTTCTCAGGATCCATTTTCAGTCCTTCTTTTGAAACCACAAAACCTAGGTACACTAACTCTCGTTGCATGAATGTACACTTCTTCAAGTCTATCAATAGTTTATCTTCTTTCAAGCATTGTAACAATGCTCTCACATGCTCAACACGCTCTGTTATGTTCCTTCTAAAAATCAGTATATCATCCAAATATACAACCACAAACTTACCCAAAAATGGCTTCAAGACTTCGTTGATCAATCTCATGAACGTGTTGGGTGCATTAGTTAACCCGAATGACATCACTAACCATTCAAATAGTCCATCTTTCATCTTGAATGTTGTCTTGCATTCGTCACCTTCTCTTATCTAAATCTGGTGATAACCACTCTTCAAATCAATTTTTGAAAAATATTATGAACCACTCAGGAAATCCATAAGGTCATCCATTCTGGGCAATGGAAACTGATACTTGATAGCGATCTTGTTTATAGCATGTGAATCAATACATATTCGTCATTCCCCTATTTTATTTGGATTCAATACTGCTAGTACTGCACACAAACTCAAACTCTCACGGATTAACTCTTGGTCAAGCAATTCCTGGACTTTTTGATTCACTTCTTCACTCTCTGTTGGAGTCATCCTAAAAGGTGCTTTATTAGGTAAACTCAATCCAGGAATTAAATCAATTTGATGAGAAATACTTCTCACTGGAGGCAATCCTTTTGGAAGATCATTAGCAATAATCTCCTTAAATTCATCCAACAACGAATTTATTTATGTAGGTACAACATTTGGCTCCTCTACACTTTTCACTTCTTTCAGAATCACTTCTAAACAAAATGGTGATTTTATTTCTTCCTGTAAGAATTCCTTAGCAGAACATAGCATGATCCTACTGCTACTCATGTTTATATCAATATGATTTCTTGTTGTTGCTATTGTATCCTCCAACATTGGTGTTAATTTATATCCTTGTCCTTATTTATTGAACTCATGTGTTTTCCTTACCATCATGGTGAACTTGTAAATCAAACAACCATGGTCTTCCCAACAATATGTGACATACATCCATCTCAATCACATCACATAACACCTTCTCCTGAAAACTCCCTATTTGAAAATTCAATAAACATTGCTCAGTCACAGTCACATGTTGTCCCTTGTTCAACCAAGAAACATGGTAAGGGTTCGGATGGTTCAACCTTGTCAAGTTCAATTTGTTCATGACTTCAGTGGATACCAAATTTTCTATACTTCCTCCATCTATAATCAGGTTACAACATTTTCTTTGAACCTTACATAAAAAATTTCTTTCGTTTTTCTGGTTCCTTTGCCTCTTTTTGTTCAGATTTAAGCAACACTCTTCGAAACAACAAATTCTCACCTTGTTATTGTTTAACAACAACCACATTTTCTCCAACTATTGAAGCTGCATCAACTTATGTGACTTGTTCCCATGCTTCATCTCTTCTCCATGAAGTTTTCCTTTCTGGGCATTCATACTTCTTGTGTCCCTCTACACCACAATGATAACAAGTGATTACATATCTACCCTTTCCTCTTCTGAATCCTTTGCCTCTACTAGCTCCATTTCTTCCTCTGCCACCTTAACCACTGGAAGATTCTCCTTCCTTTTCATTGCCTTTAGCATTCCCTTCTTTTCCTCATCCTTTAGAAGCTCATCCTCTACCTCTAGGTTGTGTTTTCCTCTCAATCTTTTATTCTACCTTCAGGGAAACTTGATAAGCTTCATCAATAGTGTGGAAATAGCGTGTGCTCATTTTATCCTGAATTAAATAATTTAGCCCATTTAAATACCTTGCAACTCGTTGGAATTTCGGTTCCTTGAGGACTGCTTTGAGTGACATCCTAAAGAAATATTTAGTGTATTCATGAATATATGTCTCCCTTTGTCTGAGGTTCTAGAATTGTCGGAACAAATTATGTTGGTAATCAACAGGAATAAATTTCTCTTTAACCTTGGTAACCATCTTCTTCCAAGTTCTTATTTTCTCCAGTTGATTATTCACTCTATCCTTCTGCAGCATATCCCACCATAGTGTTGCATGACCTTTTAGTTTTGTAACAACAAATCTTACCCCGATTTGGATCCTGAACATTTTCATACTTGAAGTATCTTTCGAGTTCTCCAATCCAGTCAATGAGAACATCGGATCTCAGACTACCATCATAACAATAAACATCAACCCTTGCACTACCCCTGTTACTCAAATCCGAAATCAGTCTAGTTGCTGGGTCTCTTTCATCACCGTATCGTTTATCTTCGATTTCTTCTTTTGGCTCTGAGTATACTTCATCATCTCCATTCCTACGATTTTCCAATTCCTCTATTCTTCTTCCCAAATTTTCCAGTTCTTGATTTCCTACACCTCCCCTTCCTACTCCTCTCCTTCACGACGACATTCCTCCAAGTTGTAGGTGTCTCACCAACATCCACAGACCTCACACGGTTATGTAACCCAACTTGACTTCCAACACTCTTGTTGAGCAACCACCACGAACATGTATTTTGTACCCTATCTCACAAAAGCAGATTAGATGTTAATCCCAGAGAAAAAATGAGATCTGATACCAGATAATGAAGAGGTAAGTGGGATGCAACACACACACAATTACAACACACACCCTGTTATAGAATGCACAACAAAAAAACAAAACATAAATACTTTTTCCAAATAATGAGGAATCCACTGGAAACTAAAACACTCGAAAACCCATGAATTTCAATACCATTCATTTATTAACTCAATGTAGAGAACATATTTATATATTACATCGATCCTGAGCTAAAAATACCGCCATGAATTGTTGCTTGCGTGGCTGAAAATCACTAGGAAATCATCAAGAGGGTAATGGTTTGTGTGTATTGGTTGTGATTTTGTTTCGCCTTCCTGTGTGCTCACCCAATCTGGAATCTTTCTCTCCAGTCCACCTTCTACGATTTCCTTGCTTCGTGTTTCACCAACCCCTTCAAAATTGTGCTACATTTCTTTTAAAAACTCCTCCCCGGCTCTGAAACAATTTGTCTTCCCTCTAAGAACGAGTTGTTACTCAAATCATCTCTCTGTCTTCCAAATTGTTTCAACTTCCCTTTGGCCTCGGTTCACGTTTTGTCCTATAGCTGTGACTCATCATGAATGCATACCAGCGTGGAAAAATCAAATGTGTACAGATACAGTGTTGCAAATAAAGAGATATTGTGACATTTGTAAATTTCATTGTGTGCGCGTGTTTCAACACATGTTTCAGCATGACACTTGTAATTTTTCTCTATACGTGGAATTTTCAGCACGAGTTTCAATACGAATTTCAAAACATGTTTCAGCACAAGTTTCATCATGTGTTTCAGCACGTGTTTCAACACGAGTTTCAACATAGCAAGAGTAGCTACAGAAGTAATCAACACTTTGAATTTACAACAAACTAACTAAATAAAATGGACCACTAACACAATCCTTATTCAACTTATTTCCTATTTGCAAAATGGAAATATTTTTGGGTGATGCGGATTTCTCGAGCCCAAGGATGCTCCTACATAAATTCTTAAGAGACACCTTTGTTAAAACTATTCGAATGGTGCTTTCCATGAATTCACAACTGGGTCAGAAACCATGTTGGAAGAAATAAGAGGAAGGTCCTACACCATCTCATGCTTACATAACTACTATAGTGAGTAGTAATTCAAGTGTCCAAAATGCACATGCCATATTCTTCTCGAATCATCAATATGATTGACAAAAACATAAGAAGTGATGATGACCCAAAGTTGTCCAAATTGTTCATCTTGGAAAAGTCATTGACATTATTTAAGGCTATTATATTCTTATAATGATCCTTGAGATCTTGATTACAACATGGTAAGGAAAAAAATCTATGGATTTGTTGGCATGTCTTCTTACCTATGGTGAGAAGAGGATCTATCGAAGTTATTCCCCCTCTTCTTCAAGTAATACTTTGAATGGTTTTATTGAAATACCTTAAGATCAAAATTTTCCATGATTTGTCTGGTATGAATTGTTCAAAGTTGAATTTGTTTTTGGCTAAGTATAGATGCGCAGTGTTGTTTTTTCTCTACATGTCACATTGCTTTCAAATGCATCTTTGACTACCTTAAAACCTCCTCCACACGACATGGTACCACATTCACGTGGTGCACAAACCATTAAGAGGGATCATCCTACTATAACATTAGACTTCCATTGCACATCACATTCATCACAACCATTCCCATCCATTACATGTTGCATTTCCACATCGTGTTAGATTAAACTTGACTAGGTGAAAGACTCGAAGTTGTTAGGTCAACAACAGTGGTTTCATGCACATGGTATTTGTTACCCATGGCACTGAGCATGTGGATTACATGTAATGAAATATTATAAAATGTCAATGATACACCATTGTAATGTGTCAAGATCTAAGCGGTGAAGGCTCACTTGGTTGGGGCCACGAGGTTGGTCGCTTGGTCGTGTTTGGTTAAGGAAATAATAGATCTATTAGCTACTTTTTCCAGTTTGGGTTTTCTAGGCTAAAATAATGCTCTTGTTATGTTCATGTTTATCATATTATTTTTCTCTCGCATTTTTATTTCCTAACAATTGGTATCGGAGCAAGGTATGATTTAGCACTAAGATTTGAAGAGCACTGGGTTTGGGCTTAGAGTGTGTGAAGGATATATGGCTTGTATGCTTGGATCTAATGGATATGTCAGGTGTGGTTGGATTTGTTGTCTAGTTGCAGAACTACCAATAAGTGAGCATCAAGATATGGAGGAATAGCAAGGAAATAACATGGCGACATAAGTTTGAGAATAGCAACAAACAAATAAAAAAATTGATGAAGTTGAATGAAAATGGGCATACGACTATAAGACCTAGTCAGGCATGCGTACCCCAAGTTTTAAATTTCACCAATACAGTTTAGAGGTAGACCTAGGTGATTGGGGGATCATGCAGGATTCCCATATACTCTGAATTTGAGGGGCGTTTGGCCACATTTGGTCATGGGAAAACCCAATTCAAGTTTAAAGGGGGGAATGTTAGGTTACAATTGACTAGGTGAAAGAGTCAAAGTTGTTAAATCAACAACAATGGTTTTGGGCACATGGTATTTGTGACCTGTGGTATTGAGACCATGGATTACATGTAATGGAAGATTAAAAAAGGCTAGTGATACTCCATTGTAAAGTGTCAAGAGCTGAGCGGTGAAGGCTCACTTGGTTAGGGCTGAAAGGTTGGATGATTTGTATAGGATTGGACAAGGGCAATAATAAATCTATTGTTGGTTGTTTTTTCTCACAAGAGTTTTCCGGGATAAATCTTGTGTGATTTATGTGTGTTGTTGCTATGATTTGAAATCTCACCAGGAATATTGCACGCTAACTATCACAATCTATCCTTACAACTTTATGTACCAACCCAATACCTAAACACAATCTTTGTAACCATATTGCTTATAAAATTCTAGTGATACTCCATTGTAATGTGTCAAGATTTGAGCATTGAAGGCTCATTTGTGGGGCCAAGAGATTCACAAGCTTGGCCAGTTTGGTCAAGGAACTAATATATCTATTAGTTGGTTTTTCGAGTTTGGGTTTTCCAAGATAAAATCTTATTGTTGATATGTTATTGGTTATTATATTATTTTTCTCTTGCATTTTTATTTCCTAACACATTGGCATGCTCTACATTTCCTTATCCCTCCACCTTCCCATCAATAATTGTTCTCTACCTTCCCTTCCACCAGACCATGAATCCATGATCATTGCCTCTACTCTATGCACCTCTTTAGAATGAGAGAGAAACCAAAGAGTGAGAGAGAAAAAAATATCATTTGGTCCTCTAAACTGGTAAAGGTAGGTTGTGTGCTGTATTTTTGTGACTTGGATGAAGTATTTGGGTTGTTTTTAGAGAATTTCAACTCCAATCAAAACATGATTAATTTGGATAGTACGTGTAGGAAATGAATAGATACGTCTCACCCCTGAAGTGTTTGGGAAAATGTTTAATCTCTCAGAGATAATGAATATTTTTAAGATACTTTAGGTTGATAATTTTTTGAATTCTCATGGTGGTGGGTTCACTATTTAAAAAATGGATGGTGTAGCCAAAAGTTGAGAATAAGAAGTTATACTAGGTGGACATTATTTATTTGGCTAACCCATATAGAGAGGTGGTGTGGTTATTCAACAAGGTAATTGAACATGCGTCCACTTCCTTCATGTACATGTATGTGGTTTACATAATTTAATACTCATTTCTTAAAAGGGATATCTTGATTGGGTTAAGATGATTCCAAATGAGATTTTTCACCAATTGATTGAATGTAAAAGACTCGAAATTTCTATATATCTTCCTACTTAATATTTGACCTAGTTTTTAGTATGGATTTCAAATGTTTTCTTGCAAATGTTGTTGTGGATTTGAATATAAATCCCATTTGTTTGGGATACCCATTGTTTTGGAAGCATAGATATCAACATCAATTATAAAATTCAAGATTGTTTTGTCAAGGAGATAAAACATATTATTTTGGGAAGAGAATTCGATTCCCTGACACTTAAGGAAAATAATTTTTAATATGGAAAGGATTGTTTTTAGAAAAAGGGAATTTTTTCTATATTAGGATGTATGGCTTTAAATGAATACCATTTTACCTTCTTAATTTTTTTGTGATTGATTTTTTCTAGCAAAGGTGGCTAGACAAAGAACAAAATGTGGAACTTCCTTCATTTAAAAAAAAAAGATAGTTTATATCTACACCTTTTTTATTCTCTGGTATGTTCGTAAAGGATTTTGTGTATCTAAATGAAAAGGATCGAATATTGGAATATCTTAAGTCAAAGGAATCACATACAATCCCTGGGTATGATCCTAAACACTTAGGACCCCCTTGTACTCCTTTGGATACACCAAATGTTTTCTTCAATTTGTGTCTCTTAAGGAAAGAGGAGGGGACAACTAGGATGTTGTAGTTGAGGGAGAGGTTCAGGATGGTGCATATGTTGTAGTTGATGGAGAGATTCATGATGGTGCATAATTGTAAGAACTAACGCTTATATGTAGGGTACAAAAACTTAACCTCCATAAAATTTCCCACACAATAATAAGTTTAAACGATGATATTGATATTAGAAGAAAGTGGGAGAATATTGTGAAGCATAATGAACTATGCAAGAAAACCAATGAGCCCGATCATCATAGAGTAAAGATAAGCGTTGATCCCAAGAGAGGTACTATAGGTAGTTCTCCTAGAAAT
Organism: Picea sitchensis; assembly: GCA_010110895.2. Lineage (NCBI taxonomy): Eukaryota > Viridiplantae > Streptophyta > Pinopsida > Pinales > Pinaceae > Picea > Picea sitchensis. The sequence goes on from SNQJ01S0042479.1 coordinate 22,171, forward strand.
GATTTAGTATTAGCTTAGAATATTACTTCCACCTCCTTTGCAGGTGGAAGTAAGAAGAAAACTAATAGTACCACTAGTAGTGATGGTGATGGGAACAAACCTAAGAAAGTTACTAAAGAAAAGGAAGATGTTATTCACATCCCTTTTAATAGGAATAAATATATAATAATGGTTAGGAACTATTGTCTAAATAAAATATTGAGTAGTAGCTTGACCTCATTAATAATCATTAGATTCAAGATCATGTGGTGGAGCGTACCTTTAGGGATATTGTCAAAATAAACACTACTAGGACTAGAAGAAAGGAGGTGTTACAATAAAGTATGTATATCTTCAAAGATGTTCTAGTGACCATGCATTGTTACAACTATGAAAAGTAAATAAATAAATTGTTGATGTCTAGGGTGAGACTTAAAGGTGAGAAGGTAATTAAGAAGATTAAATTTCATTTTGATGCCAAATGCATTATTCCTTTTGGTGTCACTAAAAAGTTGTTAGAATGTGTAGTTTATGATCAATAAGAAGATATGCAAGAATTAAGGAACATAGTAGTTGAGACGTTGGATAGGGTATTGGACATTGAACGTTTGTTTGTTGATCCTCTCACTAGTCAGGTTCTCGAGGAATTTCGATACGACCACACTAGTAATTCAAATAAAGTCAAGGTCACTCATGTTATTTTGTCTAGTGTAAGGAGGGAAATTTCAAGTAACGGTGAAGAAATGATGACTTTATTTTTAGATCATTGGGAGATTCTAAATGAATCTTTTGGTGTTGCTAAGGAAATCCTTGGCCTCAAGGATATGTTGAAAAATGAACTCATGAAGGATGGAACTTTCTATGAATATTATCTTGACACCTATACCAAACACATGAAAAATATTTAATCCCACAACTAAGACAGAGAAATAATCTCCCCTCTAATAGTAGACTTATTGAAATCAAGAAAAGTTGGGATAACAGAATGGAAACCATTCGATAGATGATACCTGCTTGTGATGGACTTGAGGGTAAAATTTCTCAAATATTTTTCACAGTGTTTGAGGTCGTTATGAATCTAGAAAGGTTGACCCTTACTTAATACGAAAATTTGATTGCAAGAGAATAATTCCAAACTGTGTTGGCTGAAAATACTTTACTACATTTTTTGATGTGGAAGTTAAAAAATGGTTACTTATTTTGTGGTGGACAACATGAAAATTAGCTCATTGTGTAAAGACAATTTCATCATCTTAGAAAGCATCAAGGATGAATGGATCAACTTAAAAACATGAAATTACCATAGACCCATAGACCCACTTTGAGATTATGTCAAGTCCTAGGTAGACCGATATATCTATGTTTCCACAAACAATGTATGAAGGGAATAAGTTAAAGCAATTAGGTTAAGAGGTCATCCTATTTTTCAAGTGGGATTATTATAAAAGTGTTGGAAGAACGTGAAAAACGGGTTCACAACATACCCCATTATCCCTTTAATATTTGTAAGTAGAGCTAACCAAATTCCCCTTCCGCCTTTACTTTTTTTATTATATCCCTTGCCACTAGTTTTTTAGCATGTATTATAACTATAAGAGGTTGTCATTGACTATCCTTTCTCTTTTTCCTTTGGTAAATTCCCCTTCCCCCTTTAATTTTTTTATTATGTCCCTTGCCACTTGTTTTTAGCATGTCTTATGTTGGTCCTAAGGTCTGCACCTGACTGCTAAAGGGCAGAGCTAGGCCACCTCAAGTGTTGAAATGATTGGTTTTTTATGAATTAATTTTGTTGTTCAGATGAGAGATAGGTTTTCAAGGGTAGAGACTAGRKTGGAYTGTTCAACAATATCACTGTAAAGTTTCCCTTAGTTGRTGGCATGCAAATTTTGTGAGCAGGTAAAGATATGMAGAATAAAACAAAGGAAATACAAGCAAGCATACAATTTGTTTCTTGATGTATGAAATTTCAAASTTGAAATGATATTCCAGATCTAAAACATGTATCTTGACACAAATCATCCAAACAAGGTTGTATTACAATAAACTATTTACTGAAAAAAAATAGTTTAAATCAGGTTTCATAGCAATAGACAGTKCATTGAAACAATAGTTGAAAGGAAGGGAAACAACACTTTGCATACATTTCCAATTTTTATCTAGACAAGATTAAGAACACACAAAAGATTTGAGAAGAAAACACAATCTGCCACCAAAGATTATATTCACCAAGGTAGGAAACTTAGCAGTCTGATGCTTCAAGTGCCAACCAAAATTCTTATGCTTGATCTCCCAAAAACTAAACCTCATTACATTCAAAATATCTCTATTTATCCCCTATCCCAAGAGGGTTCGACCACCTTTTGAGGATCTAACTCAAAATTTCCACTTTATATCACAACTAGACCCTATAAACAACTTGACTATCACTCCTTAATTACATTTTGTAAACAATTATTTGACTTGAGTGTACTGGGGTTGAAGTACCAGTTCATAACTTCCCCTCAATTCGACCTTAACAAAAATATTGTTCATATCAAAAAGAAAATCACCATTTATTACAATTGGCAGAAGTAATTTTAACTAAAGTAACAAAACTTTGTAAGTGCAATTATACTGAAGATGATAACTGAAGTGGAACAACTCTATAACAAAGGTCTTCAAATATTGTGATTAGCAGTTGATTGTGCATGGATGTCCACATATACCAAAAACTGGAGACCAATCTGGAATATAGGTGGATCAGCTAGCATAAGTCCCGAATTCATTTCCTCTTTGACAATAGTAGAACTTTTAGATTATCTCCTTTAAGAACATACATGTTTTCTAATGCTTCTTTTGCAACTTCTGGTACTTTTTTATGTAGCTTAGTGTGTTTCATTTCAAGATCCTTTTTTTGTTGTTGCAGACTCTGAATTTGTTTCTTCAAAACTTGCACCTGGTGGGTGTCATCCATATCCCTATCAGTTTCAACCTTTGGTTTGAGCATTGTCTTTACCCTGCATCCTTCCTTGAGCTCTTGTTCTTCCTCTGTAATAGGTTTGTTGAGGTCCATGGAGAGGTTATATTTCCTTGGTCTCATTTCATATCTGGGTTCTCTCTCATATTTTTTTTCAAGTGCCTCTCTCATAGGTTCCTCCATCTTCAAAAATGTTCCTTTGATCTATGGTTTGGCATCATGTGAAACCTGCTCAGGAACTAGCTTTGCATCTGGAGTTATGTCATCAGAGTCTTGCTCAAGGTCTAGACCAAAGTCCATTACATTTTGTGCTAACTGCATATTTGTAGGGTACTCTATTTTTACAACATTATACTTTATACTTGAGGTCTCCCCTTTATTGTATTTATGCTTTTTTATCTCATGTCATCTCTTTCAATGTATGGATAGCCATCTCCTCCATATTGTAAAATCCAGAGATGTCGCCTTCAGTGTCCTCATCCTCAATTACTATGGTTTTTTGGTCTTTTAAGGATGGATTAAATAGTGCTTTGGAATTCAATATCAATTGATTTGTGAGCCTAGTTCTCTTGTTAGGTTTAGTGGGAATTTCATGGACTTGGCTCCCTTTCCTCATTCTACTTGGTTTATCCTGAAGGGATTCCTTTATCAAGGTGTGTACAGGTACACATTTTGCGTAAATTATCTTGTGACTAAGTTGTTTGAATTTCCTTTTCCATCTTGTTTTTGTTGATATTATGGTAGCTGTGGGAGGTATTTACCTCCATAAGTAAACCTGACGAGAATAGAATACTCTAGGAAGAAAGAAGAAACCCTAATGAGTTGGATAATAACCCTAGAAGACATGTCGACTCGAGAAGATAACTTGTATTAGGTTATTAGCCTCCAAGAGAAGAATTCGGCCAGAAGAAATAATATATATTGAATAGATAGATACCCAGAATGAGAAGTCAGCCCATGAAGTTAGCCAGAATTAGTATAAATACAGGAGGCTAGTTCTCATTCTGGCAGGCAGTCTCAGAATTACAAAGCAACCACTTGTGCGCACTGCAGTGCCCAGTCTTATGCGTAGGTTTGAGGAAAGCTACCATTGCAGCTGCTACAACTAGCAGATCACGTTTGGCTTGGACTATCTCTTGGTTAGGGTTTGGACTATCTGATCAGCTCTTGTTGGTGTG
>SNQJ01S0042479.1:26333-61492 GCA_010110895.2 Picea sitchensis
GGATAAGGTCGTGGAGGAGTACGAGGACATCTTCACCTCCCCCGCAGGGGTGCCTCTACACTGTCAGGTCAAGCACCCCATCGATCTGACCCCAGGTGTGTCATTGCCCAATGGACCGATCTATCAGTGCTCTGTTCTGGAGAATGATGAAATCTAGAGGCAGATTCAGGAGCTGTTGTAGAAAGGTCACATTTGGTCGAGTTCATCACCCTGTGGGAGCCTGATCGTGCTGGTGCAGAAGAAGGATTGGACTTGGAGACTCTGCATTGACTATCAGGCACTGAATAAGATCACTATCTGGAATAGGTACCCGATCCCATGGATTGATGACCTTCTGGACCAACTCAAGGGGGAGAAATATTTCAGCAAGATCGACTTGAAGTCTGGGTATCACCAGGTACCAATCGAACCCTCTGATGTGTGGAAGACTGGATTCAAATCCAAGGAGGGCCTTTTTGAATGGCTGGTCATGCCTTTTGGGTTGATGAATGCCCCTACAACCTTCATGAGACTAATGGAGGACATCTTGTGACCATTCACCAACTCATATCACTTGGCCCTTGAGTCAAGTCACCAAGGGAGGAGAGAAATAAAAATTCTTTTGGTATGAATCTCAACAAAAGGCCTTTGACAATTTGAAGTATCGTCTCTTCTCTGCACCAGTTCTCACATTACCAGACTTGCAACGACCATTTGAGATCGAGACAAATGCCTCTGACTATGCTATTGGGGCAGTCCTTACTCAACAGAGGCATCTAGTGGCATATCACAATGAGACACTTTCCGACACAATCTGGAGGTATCCCACTTATGACAAGGAGACGTATTCCATTGTGCAGGCTTGCCGACAATTGAAGCATTACATTTTTGGAAAGGAAATAGTCATCCACACAAACCACCGACCCTTGCAACTCATACAGACACAAGGGAAGTTGTAGAACTATTTCCATCAGAAGTGGTCCACATACCTGCAACAGTTTCATTTGAACATTAAGTACAAGAAAGGAAGAACCAATAATGTTGCATATGGCCTCAACCGACCCCCTATCCTGGTGCTAACCACAGTGCTCAACTCTTGTGGGCATGAGACTTCCGATTGGCTGCTTGTCTACAAAAATGATCTAGAATTTGGCCACACATACAATACGCTCTTGGAGGGTAAGCAAGTTCCCAATTTTCAACTCCAGGATGCCCTACTATGTCACCTGGGACATCTTTGTGTTCCTTCAAGCGAGCGTGCCAAGATGATTTGGGAGGTGCACTACAGTTGGGTTGCTGGGCATTTCGGGGTCGAGAAAATCGTGGCAGTACTGCAAAAGTATTTCTATTGGACAAACCTTCGACAAGATGTCGGGAAGTACATCAAGTCCTGCACTGCTTGCTCCATTGCCAAACTGACCATCAAGAAGCAAGGCCTCTATACTCCACTACCCACCCCTAGTCGACCTTGGGAATCCATCTCCATGGATTACATGTCGGGCCTTCCTTTTACTAAGCATGGCAATGACTGTGTTTTTGTGGTCATCGACATATTCTCAAAGATGTCCATTATGATGGCTTGCAAGAAGAATATCACAGCAGAAGCCACTGCTAAAATCTTCTTTGAGCAAGTGTGGGTACACTTTCGGATCCCACAGTCTATCATCTCAGATTGGGACAAAAAGTTCCTCAGTATATTTTGGTCGAACCTCTAGTCGATGCTGGAAACCAAGCTCACCAAGTCCACAAATTTCCATCCGCAAACTAATGGCCAGACAGAGGTCATCAACTGGATGATTGTACACATTCTGTGCATGTACAACTCAAAGCATCCACGCACATGGGATGAGAGCCTCCCCTATGTACAACACAGCTACAACCGGGCTCTCCATAACTCAACCAGCCACAACTCTTTTTAGGTGGGCTTGGGATTCTAGCCACTATGTCCCATTGACGTAGCCATGCCATTTGTGACTACTCAGGTAGATTCAGCCCATTTCCAGTCTGAGGATGACAAGGCAAACAACTTCATTGAGCGCATTCAACACATACGCCAACAGGTTCATGACATCTTGGACAGAGCCATTGCTAAGTACAAGCAATGACATGATCGACATCGGGTGCCACACAACTTCCAGGTGGGTGACAAAGGTTGGCTACATTTGCAAAACGAGTGCTTCGTTGGACCCTACCGCAAGATTCACCCGCTCCGATATGGGCCATACACCATCACCAAGGTTGTAGTGGACAATAACTTTGAGCTCAGTATTCCACCATTCCTTGGTCTGCACCCAGTGTTCAATGTGGACCACCTTCGGCCCTACTTTCCACCTCTACTGGACACATCCGACATGGAAGAACAACTCACACCAACATAGTTAAACCCATATTCCATGGAACAAGCCACAACTAATCGGATTATGGACACACAGATCAAGAACACTTGCCAGCATAGGATCCAGCTATATTGAGTTGTCAAAGCAGGCCAACTCCTTCACCAAAGCAAGTGGCTCACCAGGGACCAAGTTCAACAGAAGTTTCCTCATCCCATGGAGGAACTCAACGCAATGGGGACCATTGTTTCCTAAGGGGGGAGGAATGATCTAGGTGGATATTGGTGGCCACCCGCCTATTCCACTTGGATCTACACCATTGTTTCTTTTGGTTTTTCATTTTCCTTAATTATAGCACAATTTACTATTTTTAGCAGTTTTTTCGGGTCCTAAACTTCCGGAGCTATTTTTAGGCCCTAAACGACGTTTTTTGGGCATGAATGTTCTGGCAAATATGAGTCCATTTCAGACTTGATATTCGCTGTCAGCAGTGTATTCCTCGGATATATCTTTCTAACGATGTATCATGTGCGTCAAACGAAGATAGTATGCCAAAGTTACGACCCTGGGAAATTGATGTACCAATTTACCCCAACGGGGCCCATATTCTAGTGTTTCATCTCCTAGAGTTAGGTTTTTGGATGTTTAGGGTTTTCCATTGTTTCTAAATAATATATAGGCCTTCGAGCCTCATTGTAACACAGAGTTCATAGGCCAGTAGCCGCCACATCACTTCTCAGAGATAAGCTACTAGTGCCTAAGCTATTTTATTTCCATTCTGTTTGTAATCATATTTCAGTCATTTGTTGTTAATGAAATGAAGTTTTACTTCCACCGCATATCTGCGTTTATGTGTATTTATGTATTTCATTGTGTTCCTACATAAATTCGGATTATAGTGTACCACTAGATTGTAGTTATGTACTACTAGGGATAGACACAATTGTGTTCTATTTTATTCTGATTGCCTTGAAGACTATCAGCAATATTGGAAATGATTATCAGCTAGATGGATGATCAAAGAACAAATATTTCCTAGACGGAAAATGGTTCAGAACATTTTCTATTCTAGGACATATGTCCAAATTAGAAGAATGGCTTGTGTATCACTCTGTGGTGTGAGCGACTTATCTAGCATCATGTCTAATTACTCAGATGGAGTATGGTTTCGAGAGATGATACGACTGATGATATTGATGGTGATGATGGTGCTCATGATCTAGTCATGAGATAGTCTATACAACTATGTTGATGCTACTAGGTGAATGGTATGTTTGTGCTCAAGACCATTACCTGTAATACCTCCCTAACTAGGAGGGAGTGTTGATATTATGGTAGCTACGGGAGGTATTTACCTCCATGTGTAAACCTGATGAGAATAGAATACTCCATGAAGCAAGAAGAAACCCTAATGAGTTGGATAATAACCCTAGAAGACATGTCGTCTCAAGAAGATAACTTGTATTAGGTTATTAGCCTCCAAGAGAAGAAGTTGGCCAGAAGAAATAATATATATTGAACAAACATATACCCAGAATGAGAAGTTAGCCCAGGCAGTTAGCCAGAATTAGTATAAATACAGGAGGCCAATTCTCATTCTGGCAGACAATCTCAGAATTGCAAAGAAGCAACTTGTGCGCACTGTAATGCCCAGTCTTATGTACAGGTTTGAGGAGAGTTTCCATTGTAGCTGCTACAGCTAGCAGATCACGTTTGGCTTGGACTATATCTTGGTTAGGGTTTGGACTATCTGATCAACTCTTGTTGGTGCGCTATCCTTGGGGAAAGGTGCGCTACCCTTTGTTTGGATATCTAGCCTAGGGTTTTCTTCCTGAATTATTCTCTGTCAAGGTTAAGGTGCTTGGAGGGTGGCTTCAGCCTATGGTTGGGTGACAATAGTATTGTCAATGGTAAAACGAGCACAATCCTTCATATTCTAACAGTTTTTTACCTAGGAGTTTTATCTTGCTACATGGTTATGGGCACAAGCTAATCTTTAGAATGTACAGGTGAAAATGGGCTTGTTGTACTAGCTTGTTCTCCTCCCTTCCTGATATAATTCCTTACATACACTTTTCCACTCTCCGTCTCTCTTTGTTTTGTTGTTGAGGACCTTAAATGCTTCGAGGGATTTTTTCTTGCTGTGGAGTAATTGATTTGGCCCTTTTAGATCGAGTTCCCCCCTTTTTAGGTGTAGCCTTCTTGTTTCTAGTTTGCTAGGTAACTTTTGATGAGCACACAGTTTTAGGAGAAACCCTAATTTCTTGGTTTCCCTCGTCCCTTTTCTCTTTTGAATGTTGATCAGCTTCATGTTCCTCTTGATGTTGATCAGTTCCTTGTCCTTCTTCATGTAACCCTACAGACTATAGAAAATACTTCCAAGGCATTTTGATTTCATTTAAGGCAAAGAAAACCAAAAATTTAATGAAACTTTGGTGGTATAAACTTCTATGAGCACATTTAGGGTGGTTTTGGACCCTTTTAGACATTTGCGTTAAGGTTTTAAGCAAATAAAAAGGAAGGTTTAATTCCTTGGCACCATTTAAGTGCATAAGGAATCGAAAGTGATAACAATGAACGATTGAGAAACAACCTTCAACTATAATATACCTTTGGACTACAATGAGAATTCCCTACCACTCTTATTTAATCTGCATAATCAAGATACCCTAACTCCAATCAGGGTTTTGGTGTTCCGCCACCAGAAATTTGTTGCATATTTCAGCAGACATCTTACCCTTTTTAAATCATCTTTCTCCATTAATCAGAAGAGAACATGCCCTAACAACAAAATGATCTGTAATATGAATAATGGTGTCCCCAAGTTGGGTCTGAAACCCATCGAAATTATGCACAAAGATAAGGGCCACTCCTGTGTGATGCCCATCGAAAGCACATATGAAATCAAACCATTCTTCTATGATGAATATGTCTCTTATTTCCAGAATGGATTCGAATAATTTGATCCCATGTGGCTATGTTTGGTTCAATTTCCAACACTCTTGGGGAGACACCATTGTGTTCTGGTTGCTTCTGTTGTAAGTGATGGCTGAATATATGTGTAATCTCAGGTTCCTTTAACACCTGCGATAATTATTCCACATGACCCTGCAATAATAATAGTTCAAGGTGAAAATATGCACGATTCTTAGCATGAAGTCTGTAATTATGGTTAAATGGGTGGTAACCCACATGATCTTGAGTGCTCAAGGACATGCACATGCATGCAAGGTGCCAACACAATTTAATTCAAACTTTTAAATTTGTTTGAACGTTAAAACTCAAAATCAACGTGTTTTCTATTGATTGCAAGAATGGGGGCATTCTTGCAATCAATGTACTTTTGCATCAAAGGCCTAAGTTAGCATGTTAGCAACCCAAATAGTGACATAAACATGGTGATGTGTCTTATTCAACTCAATTCATGACATGTATTAATCTTGTAAAGAGAAAGGAAATGATGAAAAACAAATAGGAAGATGAAAACATATCAACATGACTCAACACACCATTGAAAAGAACTAAGAAATAATTAAGTTGATAGATAGATGGACTGATGGAGGAAAATAAGGAAGAGGTGCGGACCTAGGATTTATCATCGACTCCAACTGGGGATAACACTTCCCTGTGAGGTGCTAAGAACATCAAACTGTGTGCCTTAGTTCTTTATTTTTTCCCCCACCTGCTACTAATCATTCCTACTCTTCTTACCAGCCCTATTGCCTTTCTTATTTCAACTGAAACTCAAATCTGCAACTACACGCCAGTGCCTTTATTGGGCTATGGAGTATTTATTCAAGCTAAACTATTGAACCAAACTGGAAATGAAAACAACTATTGTAAAGAATGAACCATCTATAGTTCATCATGAAAAGTAATGCTTCAGGAAGCGCCCATTAACCGGGCCTCCAAAGATCTCAGTATCATCTAGATTTTTCAATATAAATGTATTATTACTCAGAACCTTAACCACTTTGAATGGACCAAACCAAAGTTTATTGAGCTTACCATGCTTGGGTTTGTCCTCTCTCCTGGCATCCCACCTCAAAACCAGGTCACCTACTTGAAAATTTTCCTTTTTGGTTTTCATGTCAAAGGAAGCCTTGAACTTGCTCTGGTAAGCCTCAATATCTATACTCAAAGATTCTCTTCTTTTCTGCACTTCAATAATCCAAAAAATTCTCCTTTGGATTTCATTAGGCTCCTCCACTTCCTCCTGTAAAAATTTTAACACTGGTAGACCAAGCTGGGTTGGAAAGAAAACATCCACCCCATAAACTAGCTGAAATGGAGACGTTCCCAATGAATTGTTGGTGTTGATCATGTCAGGCCACAAGGCATACTTAAGCTTGGAGTCCCAATATATTTTATTTTTAGCCAACATCTTCTTGATGATCTTGATGAGGGTCTTGTTTGATGACTCTTCCGACCCATTTCCCTATGGGTAATATGGTGTAGAGTGTGTTAGGATAATGTTGTAATTCCTACAGAAGTCAATCATGGCCTTGGACTTGAATTATTGGGAGTTTTTTGTTATTAACTTTCTGGGGAATCCAAACCTCGCAAAGATGTTTGTCTCCAAGAAGTTCATGATCACCTTATCAATAGAATTTCCGGTAGGAACAACTTAGATCCACTTTGTGAAGTAATTAGTGGAAGTAAGAATCCACTTGTGTTGTCCACTGGAGGGTGGGTTTATCTCACCTATGAAATCTAATCCCCACTGTTGAAATGGGGCACTTGAAGTAATGGGTTTAAGGGAAATGAGAGTAATTTCTATTTTCCAGCAAATTTCTGACATTCTTCACAAGATCTGACTGTGGCAAACACATCAGAAAAGATAGTGGGCCAATAGTATCCATCCCTTAGAAATTTGAGGGTTGTAGATTTCCAATGTTGGTGCCCTCCACAAACTCCTCTATGCGTATCTGTTATGACCTATATTGACTCACCTTCATCCATACATTTCAACAAAATACCAACAGGGTCTTTCCAATATAAACTCTGATTTAAAATGCAGTGTTTTACATCCCTCAATTTAAGAGACCTAATTTTGGATTTCTCCAATTCTGGTGGACATTCTAGGTTCTGCAAGAAATAAACAATATCTCTATACCAGGATAAAAGAGAATATTGGTAAAGCACCTGCATGGTGTCCTTCCCAACCTGCATCATTGGAGTATCTAATCGGTTAAAGGTATGGTGTAATTCCAATGCTTTGTAGTTTGAATCAAATAACAGTTTTTCAAGGCCATGTCCCTTGATCAACTTGGTGGGATTTATGTACAGGTCATATTCTAAAATTTTGACTATCCACTTGCCCCTCTTCCCCTCACTGTCTGGATGGACACTAATTTTCTCGACATTGTTGCTAGGAACATAAGTTGTTATGTTGGACTACAGAATATAAACCCTAGAGGCCTTCAAGGATTTGACTAATGCATAGGCATGCTTCTCCAATATGTCATATTTCAGTTCAGCCTCCCTGAGGGCTTTTTTGAATAAGGCAATGGGTTTCTCATTTCGTGATCATTCTTTTGCAACAATACATCAATAATAGTCTCCTCAGAGGCAAAGGAGAAGATCGAGAATTCTTTGGAATAGTCTAGACTAACTAGAGTAGGTGCTTCAATCAGAGCCTTCTTAATCCTCTGGAAGGATGATCTAACTTCCCATGACCATTTAATATCAACATCTTTTTTCATCATGTTAGTAATATTCCTGATGATCTCAACAAAATTTGGCACAAAACACCTCAAAAAAATTATTTTGCCTATGAAAGATTGGATGGCCTTCTTATTTCTAGGGATGTCAATTTTCTGGATGGCATCCACCCTTCCCGTGTCTATCTTTATCCCCCCTACATATATAATGTGGCATTGGAGCTTTCCTTACATAGAAAAATGGGATTTTTTGGGATTCAAAGAGATTCCATACCTTCTACATTTTTGAAAGATTTGCTCTAGGTGTTGCAGATGTTCATCATCAGATTTTGAGAAGATGGTGATATAATCAAGGTATATAAACATGAACTTATGTTTCTCCCCCAAAAATGCAATGTCCATGGCCCTTTGAAAGGTGGCCCTTGCATTCATCAGGCCAAAGGTTATTTTGTCATACATGAATGTGCCCCGTGGGGTAGTGAAGGTTGTTTTTTCCTTGTCTTCTTCAAGCACTACTATTTGGTTGTATCTAGAATATCCATCTAGCATGGAAAKTTTTTGGGCACCTACTACTCTTTGCAAAATATGGTCCATCTTGGGAAAAGGATAATTGTCTTTTAGCGAACACATGTTCAAGTTCMTGAAGTCCACACACAAGCGYATTTCTCCATTCGTTTTYCTGACAAGCACCAAGTTGGCCACCCAATATGAATATATCAAGGGCACAATGATTTTAGCATCAAACATCCTTTTCAATTCTTTTTCAATAATAGACATTAGAGAAGGATTGAATTGTCTAATTTTCTGCCTAAATGGATTTGAGCCTGCCTTCAGAGGAATCTTGTGATGAATGATGTCAGTATCAAAGGTCTTCAAGTCCTCATAATACCATGCAAAAATATTAGCAAAAATTTCCATAAGGCTGACATGCCTATCTCTCTGCTCCTCTGGCGGTGCCCTAGATATTTTGACAATTTTGGGATTTGCAGATGTCCCAATATTGCATTCCACAACCTCTTATTCATGAATTTTCATAACATCTTTCCTGGAGACATCATTGTTGTCAAAAATCCTCTCCAGTGGCACTAAGCCCCTTGGAATATGATTTTTTTTTATCTCCACAATCTTTCAACCAACCACCTTATTCAGAAAAGAAGGTGCATGTTGATTTTTTATTTTATCTTCCTCATTCTCCTGATCAATGGAGATATTTGAAAATTGTTCAATGGTTTGCATAAATCTCTTGAGCTCCAGGTCATCACTAAAAACTTTCCAGTGCTTAACATTGTCTGGTATAGATGTCATGTGCCTAACCTCCACCTCATTATTGACATTTGGACCAATAGGAGGCCTAAAGGTACAAGCATCCAAGGCGAGAGAATCTTCCCTCTTATTGGCATCCTTGGGGATAAAAGAAATATTGAATGCTATAAAGAAATTGTCAACTAAGTCCCATACCTGATTTTTGTATTGTCTATGCCTCAATTACTTTTTCTGATAAATGTCCTTCACCTGATTGACAACTAGTTCAAAATCACCAAAGACTGCCAATTTTTCAATGGCCATGTCTTTAGCAACTCTCAACCCTAGCACCAAGGCCTCATACTCTGCTATGTTATTGTTTGTTTCAAATTCTAGCTTGTATGAGAGTGTAACCACCTTCTTTGAAGGGGAAATGAGGACTATACCAGCACCAAAACCCTCCTTTGAAGATGAGCCATCAAATTACATCTTCCGGACTTCATTTCCTTGTTCTACCATGGGCTGATTTCTGCATTTATTGACTGATATTTCTGGAACATCATCATTTATATGAAAAACAGATGACCCAATTTCATCCTCAACAACATAAATTGGATGATTACCTGGATTCTAATGATCATTCACAATGTATTCCAACCAGACTTCTCTATATAATCTTTTGTGTTCTCCTCCAAAAACATGGATGGTCGCATATGTAATATCCATCTACAGAGATCCTCCTACTTTCTTGGAACATGTATTGGATAAGAGCATGCCAAACTTGGGGGGTATATCAGCTACAACAATATCCATAACTAAACTTTTCATGGGAAGCTGAGAAAGAGAAACAACCAGATCTTTAATTAATCCCAAGAATTTAACCTTTTTGGAATCAAAAGAGTAAGGGTGTTGGTATGGCTTGGTGATTTATAGCCCCAGCTCTTCCATAAAAACCTTAGGCATGACATTGTGAGAGGACCCTGAGTCCATTAGGAAATTATGCAAGATTTTGTCATGGACATTCAGGGATATTTAAAAAGGTGGGGAAGCATCAGACCCATGTTCTATGCATGGGCCAACAGTGATAGCAGGATTCTCATCCTGAAGGATGATTACATCCGAAGATACAACATAAACATGTGGCTTCAAAACCTTCATGATAGAATTCTTGAAAGGCTCATTTTTTAGAAATTATGTCAGAGGTAGATGGATCTGTATTATGCTTACCTCATGCTCTATGTTGGAAGGAGTTGGTTGTTTGTCTGCCTCCTTTACCTATGAAACAACAAGTTTAGATGGTTGTGGTTGATCATCTTTGTTTGACGTATCTTTGTTTTGGACTGATGGTTGTGGTTGATCATCTTTGTTTGACGTATCTTTGTTTTGGACCGTGTTTGAGAGGAATATATGATTTTTTATTCTGAACAGGTGCATTTTTTTTTGGACCCCCTGACCTAGGCCTTAAATCATACTTCTTTTGGGTTTGACTTTGAAATATTTCTTCTTCATTTACATCATCATCAAACTGTTTTGAAATTTGGGAGATTTCATAATCATGTTGTGTTATATTACTAGGATAAAGATTAGTTTCATTAAACAGTACAAAAAAATCATCTCCAACATCATTTTCCACATTCATCTCCTCAACTTCATTGTTCTGGAAAGGAGGAACCACCCTCTGATCTTCAAAATTTATCCTTCCCTTTGCATGACTTGAGGGACATTATTAGGCCTTCTAAACTTATTGGTGTTCCTATTTGCAACATCCTGATATGGTCTGTTTGGATTCTTGGTTTCTCATTTCAATTTAGCTATCTATGAAGCTAGAGATTTCAAAGTTTCGGTCACCTCATCTAGCTTTGGGTCAGATTTTGTTGGGTTGGAAGAAGAAGTAATCTCTTCCCTCTGCTTATATTTGTCCCTATTTGATTTGTTCTTTATTTTTTCTAATGCTAGGACGTTAGAATCAACCTCTATGGTTGCCTCTTGCATAGAAAACAAAGTGGTGGACCTCCTCTCTGCCAAAAAAAGATAAAATTAAACATCAAATGCATTTGAAAATGTGATCTTGGTTGAAGCTTCAATGGGCTTAATCTCATGAGGGATCTTGTTATACATCTTATTGAACCTCTTAGTGAAGTCTGATACAGACTCACCATTTTTCCTTATTAAACCCCCAAACTCAGTTATGTAGTACAGGTAGTATCTCCTATCTCCCCATTGTTTGAGAAAATCCTCATCCAATGTCTCAATACCGGTGATAGAAGATGGATTTAAACCACGAAACCACTTCTTTACCTCTTTATCCAAGCTCTGCACAAACAACCTCATTCATACATCTCCACGTTTTATGTTAAATTTATCTACAAAACTGTAAAATGCTACCAGATGTTCTTCAGTAGTCACTTCTCCCTTACCATTGTATCTTGGCATATATTTCATGTAGTCACCTTTGGTAAAGGCATTTAAGTTTTGAGGCAACACCAAAGGTGCATACTTAGTTGTAATGATGGCTTCCATCCTGTTGACAACCATGTTTGGGACAATTGGGATTTGTGGCTGAGAAGGATATGTGGGTGTGGTTTCTTGAGAAGATGATGAGGCAGAGGTTGAGGCAGGATATGTTTGAGGGATAATTACAAGGGGTTTTTAAAAAATAACAATCTCAGGCTGCCTTTTTTTTTAGGGGAGGGGTAGTTTTTTTAGATGTAAACTTGCCTTTGGATGGAAAGGGGTGTCTCTGAGCAACTGTGGACCTTCTTAGTTTCCTATTTGGATCAAAAGTTGGTGTGTCACCATTCAATTTAAGGTTGAATTTTGAGGCTTTAGTATGCCCAACATTTTATTTCCTAAATCCCCTCTTGGGAGCCAAAATTCCTTAATAGGTTTTCATTCAGTGGAGTCTCCAAGTGAAATATGGGAGTTAGTTTGGTGCTTGATCTTTGTTCACCATAAAAAATCATATCTGATCAATGTCGTTCTCCTAAGGAAAGATACTTCTTTACTTCATTCCTCGGAAACGACACCAGAATATGTTGGTCCTAAGGTATGCACCTGACTGATAAAGGGAAGAACTAGACCACCTCAAGTGTTGAAATGATTGGTTTTTTATGAATTAAGTTTATTGGTTAGCTGAGAGATAGGTTTTCAAGGGTAGAGACCTGGTTGGACTGTTCAAAAAAATCACTGTAAGGTTTCCGTTAGCTGGTGGCATGCAAATTTGGTGAGAAGGTAAAGATATGAAGAATAAAACAAATAAAATACAAGCAAGCATACAATATGTTTGTTGTTGTATGAAATTTCAGACTTAAAATGATATTCCATATCTAAAACATGTATCTTGACACAAATAATCCAAATAAGATTGTATTACAATAAATTATTTACTAAAAACAACAGTTGAAATTAGGTTGCATAGCAATAAAGAGTTCATTGAAATGATAGTCTAAAGGAAGGGAAACAAAACTTTGCATCCATTTCCAATTTGCATCTAGATAAGATTGAGAACACACAAAATATTTGAGAAGAAAACACAATCTTTCACCAAAGATTATATTCACCAAGGTAGGAAAATTAACAGATTGATGCTTCAAGTCCCAGCCAAAATTATGATGCTTGATCTCCCCAAAACTGAACCTCATTACATTAAAAAATCTCTCTATTTATCCCCTATCCCAAGAGGGTTTGACCACCTTTCTAGGATCTAACTCAAAAGTTCCACTTTCATCACAACTAGACCCGATAAACAACTTGAATATCACTCTGTAATTACAATTTGTAAACATTTATTTGCGTTGAGTGTACCGGGGTTGAAGTATCAGTTCATAAATTCCCCTCAATTCGACCTTAACAAACATATTGTTCATATCAAAAAGAAAATGACCATTTATTACAATTGGCAAAATTACTTTTAACTAAAGAAACAAAAATTTGTAACTAGAATTATACTAAAGTTGGTAAATGAAGTGCAACAACTCCATAACAAAATCCTTCAAAGATTGTGGATGGCAGTTGATTGTGCATGGATTTCCACGTATACCAAAAACTGGAGACCAATCTGGAATACAAGTGGATCAGCTGGCATAAGTCCTGAATTACTTTCCCCTTTGATAGCAATAGACCATTTAGATTATCTCCTTTAAGAAAATACATGTTTTTTTATGCTTATTTTGCAACTTCTGGTACTTTTTTTGTAGCTTAGTATGTTGCATTTCAAGATCCTATTTTTGTTGTTGTAGACTCTGAGTTTGTTGCTTCAAAACTTGCACTTGGTGGGTGTCATCCGTCTCCTTGCCAGTTTCAACCTTTGGTTTGATCAATGTCTTTACCCTGCATCCATACTTGAGATCTTGTTCTTCCTCTGTAAGAGGTTTATTGAGGTCAATGGGCAGGTTATATTTCCTTGGACTCATTTCATATTTAGGTGCTTTCTCGAATTTCTTGTAGAGTGCCTCTCTCATAGGTTCCTGCATCTTCAATATTTTTCCTTTGATATCTGGTTTCGCATCATGTGGAACCTTCTCAAGAACTAGCTTTGCATCTTGGGTTATGTCATCAGAGTCTTGCTCAGGGTCTAGACCAAATTCCATTACATTTTTTTCTAACTCCATATCTGTAGGGTACTCTATTTTTACAACAGTATAATTTATACCTAAGGTCTCCCCTTTATTGTATTTCTGATTTTCTTTATCTCTTGTCATCTCTTTCAATGTATGGATAGTCGTCTCATCCATATTGGAAAATCCAGAGATGTCCCTTTCAGTGTCCTCATCCTCAATTACTTTGGGTTGTTGGTCTTTTAAGGACAGTTTAAATTGAATTCAATCTCAATTAATTTGTGAGCCTAGTTCTTCTGTTAGGTTTAGTGGGAATTTTAGGGACCTAGATCCCTTTCCTCCTTCTACTATATTTAGCCTTAGGGGATTCCTTTATCAAGGTGTCTATAGGTACAAATTATGCAGCAATTATCTAGGAACTAAGTTGTTTGTCTTTCTTTTGCCTGCTTGTTTTTTACAACGGAGTTTTATCTTATTGCATGGTTATGGACACAAGCTCATCTTCAAAATGTATAGGTGGCAGTTGGCATGTTGGACTGGCTTGTTCTCCTCCTGGCCTGATATAATTACTGACATTCACTTTTCCACTCTCCATATCTCTCTATTTTGTTGTTGAGGACCTTAATTTCCTTAGAGGGACTTCTTCTTGATGTGGAGTAATTGATTTGGCCCTTTTAGATCAGGTTTCCCCCTTTTTAGGTGTAGCCTTTGTTGAAATAATGTAACTGCGAAGAGCATTCTTATTATTATTGGATTAAATCCCCATTGTGGATTAATCATGTCATTATTATTATTATTGTTATTGGATTAATCCCCATTGTGGATTAATCATGTCGGTAATTATGATATATAGAGACCAAATCCTTTTAGCAGTTGGTCAACGAACAGTACAAAGGGCGGAACTAAAATTGACTAGTTAATATGGAAGACCAATTAATTAAAGGTGGGTTTACCCACTTGAGTGAAAGTATTACCAATTGTGACCTTTCACATGTGCAGTCTTGTATAAATAAGAGGCTAAGCACCTCACTTCAAACACACACAACTTCCTTGCTCATTTCTCTTATGAGGCAAAGTACCCAATTACCAGAGAGAGAGGAGGAAGAGTGAAGCATCTCTTAGAGGGAGGGACTTTCTGTATTGGTTTGAGTTGTATCTCTTGAACATTGTATAAAATATTTATGATAAGGAAGTTTTTCTTTGGGTTTCTTCCCTAGAGGGTTGCCAGGATAAATGTTGTGTCTCTTGTGGATGTGTATTTCTCAGTGATCTTGTTCTTATTATACTCTTATCTATTGAAATACGAGAACTATAATAATAGCATAAAACATTAACATGGTATTAGAGCCAACAAAATTCTAAGCAAAAGATAAACCAAAAAAAAAAAAAAAAAAAAAAAAAAAAAATTAGGGTTTTGAAAAAATTATCTCTTTTCAGCTCCCTAACTATCTATAAAGTTACGCCCTCCCAGGATCAATTTGGCACCTAAACACCTTTTAGGTGGCTAGATCTCAGGAAAGTGAAACCTAGTTTCACAAAGTACCAATGGGTGTACCAAAAGTGCCGGAAGTACCCGAGTACTAGAGCACCAGTCCAGGAAATCCATGATTAAGTTTGGGGGTAAAAAGTTTAGTTCGAAATTCCAAATACTTTTGACTAACTCCACCACCGATGACATCTATCCCCTGGATGAATTTCATTTGAAGTTTGAAGAATTAGGATTTCCTCATAAAACCCTAAGTTCTTGGAGTTTGAACCGGTTACCAATTACTGACATCGGTTAGTTGCAGCCGTAGAACTAATTACAATCACTCTTGAAGTTTGGTAATGATTACCGCTGCCACAAGATGGAGCCACTACCTGCAAATTCTATCCGGTATGTACTTACATATGTTTAATATTTAAACCCTAAAGAGTATTTGTAGGAGAAGAGGATCTTTTGCCATAGATCGAGGAAGGATCTCAAAGTCCAACACATTCCTTAGGAATGATGCAACCTAGATTGTGATTATTCTAATATGCATCTATTTGTTATGAAATTATCTTGTCCGGTGTTGCATGTTGAAGTATGATCAAATCATTAGAAGGATTAAAGTTGATCATGAAACATCCTCTAACTAACCTTTTGTCAAGATAGCATATTGTCTTGAGTACAATGAAGCGAGGTTAGATAAGTACTTTCGTCATGAGTGAAGGAGACACGGAAGAAAAGCAATACTCTCTGAGGATAGGAAACAAGGGTTTGATTAATCAAGATTCAAAGGTACATGACAAGCTAATAACTTTAAGTTGAGATAGAAATCGTCGTAAGTATTATACTTGACAACATGTCAGCATATAAAGGTAAATACTTTTCCTGATATGACTAACACCTCCTCTAGAGGAAACCTCGTGTGTTAGTTTTAGATTGCCATGGAAGAATGCTTGGTCCTGCAACACTGAAGAGTGTTGACCCGATTTTGTATTGTATTCTTACCTTTAATCTTTGCTAAATTATAAGTAATAAGCTCTAAAGAGCTACTGTGATGATTGTTAGATGCTATTGCTTTATATTATCAAGAAGGATCGTATTCTTGCTTGTTGTTTTGTTGACCTTGCTCCGAGTCACATGGGGAAGCTATAGCAAAGGTTGCGAAGATAGCGATGCTAAAAGAAAATCATAAATGAAGCAATCATCAATGGAAAGAAGAGGTGGGTCACTTAGAAGCTGCCATGACCACGCTATTGAAGAATCCATGTGAACTCTAGAAGATTAGCTCTCACATCAACTTCTGAGGCTACCATACATATGCAAAGTTGTCACGGGTTTGAACTCAAAGGTGACCATGAAGGCATATCGATGGATGTGCACAAGGGAAGAAGCATCAAGAGCCCATTTTCAAGGGGATAGCGGTACGGAAGAGTCCTAGAACTCATTCCATTGGAATGTATGTGGCCCAATTCCATCAACTTCCAATAATGGGTATGTATACTATGTGTCATTCATTAATGGTGTCACCGTAAAGACCTAGATATATTTGAAGTATTCAAGAAGATAAAGGAATTCGAAGCCTTGATAAAGAGAACCCTTATGTAAGGAAGATTAAGATCCTTGAGAAGTTCGGATAATGGAGGAAAATATACCTCAAAGGAATTACATTGAATATATGCAAAGAGATGTTGGGATCAAGATCTCCAACAAAGCGGTGTAATTTGAATGGAAGAGCAGAACCATCTTTGTGAAGAGATCAAGATTTCCCTATGTGCTTATGGGCCGAAGCAACAATGGCGATTGTTTATGTGCAATGTAATTTCCCATAGTGCACTTGGGCTCAAAGGCTTGCGAAGAAGTGTTCATCGGAAGGCTGAGGGTAAGCCATCTCAAAGTATTTGGTGGTCGGTGTTTAATCCATATCTGAGAGAAAGAAACAGATGGAACCCTCTGGGAGAAAGGGAATATTTGTGGGATGCTATAAGGTATCCAAGGCATTCAAAATATACATGCAGGCACCTTCATTGAGATTAGCGGGGACATGACCTTTGATGAAAATGACGCAAAATGAGAATGACTTGAAGAGGTATATGAAAGAAGGAACTTGTAAATCAGGGGCGACAAAATCCATGAGAGAAAGAAGTTCCAGAGTTGCGAGAACACAGCAAAAGGGGAAGTCGCTAACTTCCCAGTAGAAACTGCAGATCATGATATAACAGCAGTTCCAGAACCTCCTCAAATGACCTTCTCCCATAAAAATAAATCCCGCTTGGGCAAGGAAGCTTATTCAAGATGGAGAGAAGTGTGATGTTCCAGAAGGAACCTTTCGAAGGGGCAATTGAAAAGACCAAATCCATTCTCCAGTTATCCGGCTTTGATATGTGATCTCCCAAATGAAGAGCCTGCCTACTCTGAAGAAGCCATTGGAGAAAGAATGGGCATATGCCATGACAGGAGAATGCCGTCATAATAGAAGAATGAAGTATGAGGCAGGTTCTGAGGATCGAAGAATAAAGATGGTGTCTCCTAGGATGGCTCTTCAAATGAGCAATGCTTTGTGATGGAGGTATTGAAATATAAAGCAAGATTTTTCACTCGTGGCTTTTTCACAAAGGAAGGTATTGACTATGAAGAGACATTACAGCTCTTGTGGCTAGATACACTTCAGTCAAAACCATTATAGCTCTTTCTGCCAAAATGAAATGGTACAAATCGATGTGAAGACATCTTTCTGAATGGTATCAAAAGAGTGTATATGGAGAAACCCCAAGGATTTGGGGTTGAAGGCAGGGAAGTCTCGTAATACGTGATTGAAGAAATCCTTATATGGATGAAACAAGCACCACGAGGAGATTGGTGACCATGGTGGAGTTTCTTATGAGCTTAGGCTTTACTCTTGGTAAAGCATATTCAAATCTCTATTTCAAGATGATGGATAATGAACCGGTAAATACTATTACTGTATGTGGATAAATTATTCTAAACTGGAGAAGAAAAATCTCGAAAACCGTTGAATGTATGAGACTTGCGGTAGGGTGAAATAGAGAAAGACCAGCCCTAATGAATTAATTCTTAGGTCTTGAGGTATGAAAACTGAGTCAGGAAAAGAATCTTCCTTAACTTGGGGAAGTACATGGTCGAAATCTTAAGAAGATATTCGACATGTTGAATGCAAGTCCATGAATACTCCCATGGAAGCAAAGTGAAGATATTGGTTGATACCATTGATTTGATAGATTTCCCTCTATACAAAGCAATTATTAGATGTTGATGTACGACAAACACCGGACCAGGACATCGTTTCGGTGAACACCTTGAGTCGGAGTTTAGTGAGGGCAAAACATGTTCATATAATTGGCTACAAAATATGTGGTAAGTACCTTAAAAGGTACAATGGATTATGGTCACCGACTATGATGGAGACCATGACTTCACATTGTGTGGATACAGTCTCGCGATTAGGCGGGAGGTGTTGTGAGAAAAAATACTTTGGATGTTGTTTGGTCGGTTAACGATCCTAGGTGGTAGAAGTGAAGCAATCCAATATTGCTCGGCTATGGAAGAAGAGTACATTTTATGTTTTGCTAATTTCTTGAAGCTATGGCTTCGAGGAAATTTCTTTGTGAGCCCTATTTGATTGGAGATGAGAGGAAACCCACGATTCTATCTTGATGATAAAAGGCTGCATTAAAATAGCCGAGAGAATCACAGCTGTTCCACGATAGGTCCAAACACATAGAGATCGCGATCATTTCATCAGCGACATGGTATAGAGAGGAGCCTTGAAACTCAAGTACATTATACGGATGAGCAGTTCTTTGATGTTGTGACGTAAATATCTCATGTAAAGTTTGAACCTTTCGGACAACGGGTATTGTCCAAAGGACCCTCCCCCGAAAGGGGAGTAGATCTATTCAGCTACGGCCCTGGTTGTTAGAGCGTAAAACAAGATGAAGTCATGCTTGACCTACGATGTTAGGCGTAAAGCATGGCCGTGTGATCTTAGCCCGACCTCATTTGTTGGAATTACAGCGAAGATGGAAGTCATGCCGACCAACTAATTGTTAGGCAAACAGCGCCGTGTGATCCTTCCTTCTGACCTCAGCATTGGGTAAAGCAAGATGAGTCATGCCGACCTCGGTGAATGTAAAGCATGGTATTTATTAACGTCCTTGCGCCCGACCTCCACATCGGGCGTAAAAACAGAGATGAGTCGTACTTATGACCTCGATGTTAGGCCATTAAAAAAAGCATGGCGTCGTGTGATTCCCTCGCTTCTAGCCTGCGTTGTTGGGCGGTAAAGAGAGATGTTGATGTGTTCTTGGCGGCCTTGTTTATTTAGGCCATTAGAAGCAAGATGAGTCCTTTAACCGTTGTTAGATGTAAAGCATGACGTTAGCAATTCTAAGCTTACGACCTAGTTGTTAGACGCAAAGTGAGATGATGATATTACTTGCCGACCCTGGTTGTTAGATGTAAACGGAATAATGACGACAACTGAGCTACCGACACTTGTTGTGACAAGACTAGTGTGAATGCGTGATGTGGAAACCTAATGCTGTGATGAAGGAATCCATTTTCGCGATACATATTTGATCACGGAATGATGATATCATTCTTTTCGAGAATAATGATGATGATGTTGATGAAGAAAACTTTGATGACACCATTAAATGTGCTAGACAATGTTTCAATATGATATTGGCGATCTTGTCCTCCATATGCCATTGATGATGCAGACCTCTCTTGCCTGATGCGATGAAGAATACCCTTCTTGTTAAGGGTGGTGTTGAAATAATGTAGCTACTTGAAGAGAATTCTGTATTATTGGATTAAATCCCCATTGTGGATTAATCATGTCATTATTATTATTATTGTTATTGGATTAAATCCCATTGTGGATTAATCATGCCGGTAGTTGTATTAGGACCAAAATCCTTGTGGATTGGTCATTGAACAATTACAAAGGGAAGAATAAGAAGTTATTTACTTGATTTAATGGAAGGCAGGAATTAGGTAAAGGGTGGGGTTTTTACCCGAGTGAGAGTCGGCCACTTAATTCTGACCTTTCCTGCGTGCGATTAGTATAAATAAGGGCTAGTGCCTCACTTCAAACACACAACTCACTTTCTCATTTCTCTTGAGGCAAGCTGCAATTACCCGGAGAGAGGAGGAGAAAGGAGTGGCACATCTCTTAGGGGAGGATTTCTGTGTGGTTTGAGTTATCTCTTAGACATTGTATAAGCTATTTATGATAGGGAAGTGTTTGAGTTATCTCTTGAACATTGTATAAGCTATTTATGATAAGGAAGTTTTTGCTAGGTTTTCTTCCCCTAGAGGGTTTCCTAGGATAAATGTTGTGTCTCTTGTGGATGTGTATTTCTCAATGATCTTGTTCTTATTATGCTCTTATCTATTGAAATGCAAAGAACTATAATAATGGCATAAACATTAACAACCTTCTTGTTTCTAGTTTGTTGGGTAACTTTTGATGAGAACCCAGTTTTAGGAGAAACCATAATTTCTTGGTTTCCCTCATCCCTTTGCTCTTCTGACTCTTGATAAACTTTGTTTTCCTCTTGTTGTTGATCAGTTCCATGTCCTTCTTCCTCTAACCCTACAAACTGTAGAAAATACTTCCAAGGAATTTATGTTTCATTTAAAGCAAAGACAACCAAAATTTTAATGAAACCCTGGTGGTATAAACTTCTATGAGCATATTCAGAGTGGCTTTGGACCCTTTTAGATATTTTCATTAATCTTTTAAGCAAATAAAAAGGAAGGTTTAATTCCTTGTCACCATTTAAGTGCATAAGGAATCGAAGGTTATAATAGTGAACAATCAAGAAATGACCTTCGTCTCTAATATGCCTTTGGAATGCAGTGAGAATACCCCGCTACTCTTCTTTAATCCACATAATCGAGATACCCTGACTACAATCAGGGTTTTGGTGTTCCGCCACCAGAAATTTATTGCATATTTCAGCAGACATCTTACCCTTTTTAAACCATCTTTCTCCACTAATTGGAATAGCGTAGGCCCCAATAATTAAATGCTATGTAATATGAATAGTGGTGTCCCCGAGTTGGGTTTGAAACCCATCAAAATTCTGTGCGAAGAGCAAGACCACTCCTGCGTGATGCCCGTCGAAAGCACAAATGAAATCAAACCATTCTTCTCTAATTAATATGTCTCTTATTTCTGGAATGGCTTCAAACAGTTCGAGCCCTTGTGGCTCCGTTCGGTTCAATTTCCAACGCTCTCTGGGACACACCATTGCATTCTGGATGCTTCTGCTAGAAGTGATGGCCGAATGTATGTGTAATCGTGGGTTCCTTTACCACCTGCGATAATTATTCCACGTGACCCTGCAATAATAATAGTTCAAGGCGCAAATATGCACGATTCTTATCACGAAGTCTGTAATGATGGTTAAATTGGTGGTAACTCGCGTGATCTCGAGTGCTCAGGGACATGCACATGCATGCGAGGCTCCAACACAACTTAATTCAAATTTAAATTTTTTTTGAATGTTTTTCTTTTAAGTAAAAAAGTCAGGTCATGTTATATTAAAGTTGCAGAGTTACAGAGTTCTGTTGGAATGCCAACTGTCCCGCTTGGAGAGGAAACCAAGACAGCTGGCCATTCCATGCCACTTTTTTCAAACACAAAATTTCAGGCTGTCGTCATGCCCGAAGAAAACCAGGATGCATGGCCGCCATTAGATTAAGTCTATTCTTTACTACACTACTGACAACATTGCTATAATCTAACTGAGCTAAAGCTCTAGTTTGCAACAAAATAAAAAAGTTTCTAACTATGAGCATGCATAAAACCTTTTAACCGATGTTCTCATCATCTTCTCCATTCTTTCCTCTCCTGACTGGAATTGTGTAGACCTGTGCACATGTAGGGCATTAGTGTCTTGGGGAAGTACTGGAGTAAGCGGCGTAAATCATATCTAGGTGTTGGTATATTCGGATGGCCCTAAAAATCTGGTCATCCACCATGCTGCGTGTGTCGAAAATTAATTCCAGGTGCTCTGGGTGAAGGAGTGGTCACTGGTCCTGCAATTTTTGTGGAGTGGAGGAGAGGGGAGCTATATTCTGTGCGTTGTTCTCATTTTTTATTTCTTTTACGCTATCACCCTGGTGCTCTTGCTGCTTGTCATGCTGTGCCACTTCCTCAGGAGGTTCATCGCTTGTAGTATGGATGTTTTCTTCCTCCACGTAGCAAGTTGTGAAATCCTCAGCTGGACTGTGTGTTTTTCTTGGAGCACTGGGTATGGCATCCTTCCTGAAACAGGCGAGGGGATCCCAATTGTCCAGGACCATGAAGAGGAGATGCTCTGGGTAATTCTGGATGGATTCATCCAGAGCAATCTCCGTGACATACGCCATGGGAGGCGTTCCAGTTCTCCTAGACTTCCTGGTTCTCTTCCTGCTAGTTATAGCCAATTCTTTTTCAAAGTTCTTCTATCGCTTCCTTCATGAATCAAATGCATACCATGTCGTGCCTCTGCGAGGCCGCCCCCTTGCTTTCGGAATGTGTAGACGCAAAGCTATGGCCGAAATTTCGACTGAGAGGGTGTCTTTGTTCCTGCACTCCGAAGGTTCAGCCTTCGGCTCTGCAATCTCCAAGTGCATCACAAATCCTCTAAGGTGGTTGATAAGGATGAAGGTGACATCTTTGGCCATTAAGGTTGTGTTATTAATGCTCTGATCGACCGTCCTCCTCGCTCGTGTGAGAGGCCTCATCGTCTGGTATCGACTACTTAGGTTCACTCCCATCCTTAATGGCAAGGAGATGGGAGCCGATGGCCAACATTTATGGCATTACCCAGCTCTATTCCATGTGTCCTTCCCTCTCTATGTGGCACCTCATCCAGGGGTTGGAGATCCCTGTTGGCTAGAGCTTGACACCGATATGAAATGTCTGAGTCTCCAGAGCTGTGTGCTTCCTAGTATATATGTTCTGTCTCCATTGATACTCCTTTATTTGCCAGGCAATCTGCTACCCTGTTTGCATCTCTTTTCACATGAGAAGGTATGATGCTAATGTTGGCTCTTAGGAGGCCCTCAAATTCCTCTAGCAGCCCGGAGAGTTGCCAGCTGGGTGAGATTTTCTACGGGTTTTCCCCATGGAGGATTTTGGTGATTAGTTGAATGACAATTTGTGAGTCCCCCTCCAAGATGAGCTTGTGGCTATGTCGAGTAATTGCTACTTGGAGACCTTGCAGTAGGCCCATTAACTCCGCTGCATTGTTTGTTGTTTCCCCTAGAAATCCCGCTACCAGGACAAGGATCTCTCCTCTAGAGTTTCTAAGTATGGCTCCATAGCCAGCTAGTCTCAGGTTTCCTTTGGATGCACCATCAAAATTAATATTTATGAAATCTACTAGAGGAGGGGTCCAGATGGTTGGGTTGTTGTTCTGATGTTTAGGAGCCTTGTTTGTCAGTTTATTGATCAAGCTGGGCTGCCAACTTTGGAGAATGCATTGTTCTTCTGGGTTGCAAGTTAAGTCCTCTATTTTCCAAGGTTTACTTCTAACTGTTTCCTTGACAAGTGTGAAAAACTTTTCCCAAGTTAATCCTGGTGTGGATTCTTTGGAGTGAAAGATTCTTTTATTTCGTTCCTTCCATATTTGCCAAAGAATGAAACCAGGGAGGAGTTGCCATATGTAATTCAATAGAGGATTGTTGTAAGTATTCGAGTCCCAGTTTTCAATCATGCCACTGATGATGCTCCTGTTTTGATTGGATCAGTGCATTATTTGAGCTCCCTGGTCCCAAATCGACTGACTGTAGGGACATTTGTTGAATAGATGTTCCTTGGTTTCCTCTTATTGTTGGCATAAGACGCATATTGAGGGCCCAATGAAGCCTCTTCTTCTGAGGTTGTCCCATGTTAGGACTCTATTGTGTGCAATAAGCCACAGGAAGGTGGACACCTTGGGCCAGAGTACCGGGTTCCAAACCTTGTTCCATATGTTTTCCTTATCCTGATTTTGGTAGTTGCCTTGTAGGTAATAGGCTTCTTTGACTGAGAAGTTGCCAGTTGTGGAGTGCCCCCATCTAAGAATATCTAGGCCTTCTCTATTGGGGATTTTCTAGTGACTTGCATAGTGTTGCCAAGCTTGCAGGTCTAAGTTCTCTGGGACCCCTAATTCCTAGTTAGAGGTCTTCCAATGACGCCACTGCAGTCTTTGATCCTCGGGTTTCCAAAGATCCTTCACTCTTAGGGGAGTATCTTGGTTTAGAGCCTGTTTAAGGGTCCTTAGCTCTTCCAGGTCATTTAGAGGTTTGAGTTGCTACCATGAGTCCTGCCAAAACATAGCACTTTCTCCATTTCGCACCTCCCAAAAAGCGTGGTCTTGTACTAGGTCTTTGTTTTGCCATGTTGTGTTCCAAATATTAGATCCCTGTATTTGGGCATTATGTCTGATAAGTTGATTATCTTGTATGAAGGGAGTGTATTTCTGCTTCTAGATTTGCGCCCATAAAGCATTTGGTGTTTTCAACCACCTCCACCACATTTTGGCTCCCATTACTTGATTGAGCTTTCTTGGATATTGGAGTCCCAGTCCTCCCATGCTTTTTGGTGTGCAGATCTTGTCCCATCCTACTAGCGCCCACTTCTTGTTAGGTTGAAGGCCTTGCCAGAGGAAGTTTCGCTATAGGTTCCTTATAGCTTTGATGATTTGCTTGGGGGATGCTAAGGCAGTGAAAAGGTAGGTGGGTAGGGTTTGTAGGACCGACTTGAGAAGGACCAGCCTGGCCGCAATGTTTAGCGGTCTGAAGGTCCAGTTGTTCAGCCTGTTGGAGATGGAAAGAAGGAGGTTGTCCCATGAGATGGATCATGTTGTTTCTCCTGTTAGAGGAATGCCTAAGTAGTTGGATGGAAGGGAGCTCTTGGGTATTCCCAAGATTTTGGAGATATGAAGTTGGACCGCAACCAAAGTATTGAAGAAGAAGAGTTTGGATTTGTCTAGGTGTAGAGTCATGCCTGACGCTTCTGTGAAATCAGAAAGGATGGAGTTAAGCTTGTTTGCCTCCCTTGTCGTTGGGGAGTTCATGAGTAGGGTGTCATCAACAAATTGACTTTGTGATGGTGTCGGTTGGATGTTGTGCAAAGGCAAGCCTTTGAGAGATCCTTCTAGGACCGCTGACTTAATGTAGCGTCCCAGGCCTTCCGCCATGAGCACAAACAAAAAGGGCGATAATAGGGCACCCTGTCTGATACCTCTAGATGGGGAGAATGGTCGGAATGGGACCCCATTGACAAGGATGGAAAAGAAGGCCGAGGAGGTAAGGTTTAAGATCCAATTCACCCAATGTTGATCAAAACCAAAAGAATTTAAAGTAGCTCGAAGGTATTTCCAACTGACTCTATCAAAAGCTTTTGAGAGATCAAGTTTTATTAGCATACCTGGAGTTTTTGTCGACTTGAGAGAATGGATGACCCCATGAGCTAGAATAACACTGTCCATGATTTGTCTTCCCTCTACATATCTTGCTTGTTCCTTGGAAATGACAAAGGGAAGAATTGGCTTGAGGCGATTCACAACCACCTTTGTAATGATTTTGTAAATTACATTGCATAGAGTGATAGGTCTAAACTGTTTGGGATTTGTGACCCGTTCCTCTTTTGGAATTAGGGTGAGAAAGGTTGCGTTGAGGGCTTGGAGGACTTGTCCTAAAGTCTGTGATTCCTTTACTACCTCACAAACCTCTTTCCTTACTATGTGCCAACAATGATGGAAGAAGTCAGTGGTAAATCCATCTGGGCCTGGGGCCTTCCCTGGGGGAATATCTTTTGTTGCTTGGTCCACTTCCTCCCGAGTGATATGTCTCATTAAAGCTGTGTTCTATTCAGGGGTCACCATAGAGGGTATGTGGTTGGTTACTCATCTGATGGCTGCATCTCTATCCTCCCTGGTTTCCGTTAGGAGGTCGTGGTAGTACTTATTAAGCTCTGCTTCTATTTGGGTATGTTCTCTAGATGAGTAATTATGTTAATGTGTCGGCGATGCACCATATCCCTGTGGAAGAATTTTGTGTTATTTTCCCCCTCTTTGAGCCATTGTACCCTGGACTTTTGTCTCCATAAAATTTCCTCTTTCTTTCTCCTTTCTTCTAATTGCACTTGTAGCTTCTCTTCCTCTTTCATTAGTTCAGCAGTTCGAGTTCCAAAAATGAAAGTTCTTTGTATCTCCATTAGATTGTTCTCTATTTCCTGCATGCTTTGGAATATGTTTCCAAAGGTGTTCTTGTTCCAGTGCTTTAGCGATTGATTGAAGTTTTTGAGACGTTGCTGGAATTTGTACAGGCTTGACCATGATCTACTTTTGCCTGAGCCCACCAGGTTTTTGCAAGCTGATGAAAGTCTGGGTGTGTAAGCCATAATTTCTCAAACCGAAAGGGTTTATATTTGGGTATTTCCTCTGTTTCTAGGTGGAAGGAAATTAGCCAATGGTCTAATCCAGCTTTAGGGAGAATGAGACTTTCCATACAAAGGTCCTTTTCAATTAGTTCTTCAGCCACAAGGAAGCGGTCCAGACGACAGACTACATGTTGGTTTCCTGACCTGCGGTTGGACCAAGTGAAAGTACCATTGTTGTTTTCAATATCTACTAACTTTAGTTGTTCAATGAGGGTTTTGAACTTACCACTGTCTTGTTCTAGCCTTTTGCTCCCACCCATTTTTTCCTCCAATGACAGGATCATGTTGAAGTCACCTCCTATGATCCAGTTAAGTGTGGTCAACAATGATTTGATAAGAACTAGCCTCTCCATAAGTTTGTCTTTTTCCTGTTGGCTTTGGGGTCCATACACATTGGTAATGGTCCCCTCCTGACTCGAACCTGTGATCTCAAAGTGGGCTGTTATTGTGCCTATTGTGGAAAAATATTTACTTAGAGTAGTGTTGCTCGGGTTCCATAATATGGCCAGACCCCCTGAGGCCCCTGAGGAGTCTGTTAGAACAAAATCACATCCTCTCCAAATGCGCTGGAAGATGGTTTCAACTTCTGCCCCTGCACACTTTGTTTCTTGTAACATTAGAATATATGGATTTTTTGCTTTGATGTAGTCTCGGAGGATCCTTTGTTTGGATCGTCCATTGAGTCCTCTAATGTTCCAAGTGATGATATTCATCATAATGAGGGTGGTGTTGGGTGGAGGTATCCCTCTGAGAGCTTATGAATCTGCCCTGAGTTGATTATAAGATTGCCCACCTCCTTGATTAGTTGATGCGTCGGTTTGCGCCCCCTTCTTTTGTTCTCTTGTGGTATCCGTTTTGAGCCTGAACCTGAGTCTGTGGCTATGCCTAAGCATGTCGTGGATCTTGCTGTTGAGTTGAGAAAAACCTTGTGTACCTTTCGGAGTTGCTCCCCAGGAAGGGCTTGCAGATCCTTTTGGTTGAGGGCTTCCTCAAGTTTTTCTAGGTCAATGCTTGCTAGATCTCGATCGTCCATCTACATTAAGATGTCTCCATCTCTGTCTCCTCTCTCTTCTAGGTAGATTTCCCGGTTTGGGCCAGAGGAGGAAGGGATTTGGTTCTTTCCTTTGCCTTGTTGCAGCTCTTTGTGTGGATCTTGGATTTCTTCATCTTCCAGTAGCTGGTTCAGTATCTCGTAGGAGTTTTTGGTCGAGATCTTAGGCCTCGGGTCTGGGATCTGCTTCCTTGGAGGGTTTTTCTTCCTAGCCGTAACAGTGGTGAAGACATCTTTCTGTGTGGTATCGCTAGCTTTGATAGCTTGTTTATTTAGAGGGCAGTGTCTAAATAGGTGGCCATGTTCATGACATTTCCTGCAATGGAAAGGGATATGTTCGTAGTAGTGTTTGCTACCAGTTTTCATCATGGTATTCCAGAGTTACCGCCCCTGGTAGAGCCTTAGATATATTCATATAAATACATAATTGGGCGTATGAAGTGTATTTCCTTTGTTTTATGGCTTATGAAGTTTTGACATAGTGACCCATTGCATTCCCTATTCCCATGAGAATCTCCTCCAGTCAGAACTCCTACGGCAAGGAATAGAGGCGGATCCAGACTGGCACCATTATGAAATCCTCCTTGTCTGGGCTGAAGCGTTCTGTCCAGAATCTCAGGAATAACACTGTCGAGTTGTAGAAATATGGGTTGTTCTCAAATATTTGATCTTGGTCTTTTGGGTTGTACAGAATGATTGTGAAGAAGCCTTTAGAGCTGAGTTGAACCTCATATTCACCTCTAGGGTTCCACCAGTGTTTTATCCATCTGTTCAGAACTTGTTTAGACGACCACAGTCCCATAAATTTTCCAATGAGGGCATGCTCTCTCATGAACTGGGTATGTTCACCCACTCTTGTTGAGCTTATGAGGTATCTCGGGGGTTTGTCCGTTTGTGGGATGCATTTGCTAGGCTCCCACCCTCGAGGTTCTTTTGGATGGGACGTACTGGCTTCCATCTCCATTTCCTTGCTGAGTCCTTGTTCTCTGGCAAGAAGTTTATCGCGCATCCGTGGTGGTGGCTCGAATGATGGTCGTTTTTCCCTTGTGTCCAATCAATCACTGGCAGTAATATTGTTGTACGAGGGGGGTTTCCCCCCCTCTTCTGGGTTCATTCTGATGGATCAGACCAGGAGACTGTCTATGCCCGATCTTAGCAGGTGGTTTGTTGCGGATTGTTTTGGTTCGGTCATGCAGCAAGTCACGCCGAGATTGAAGCTAGGGTTTTTCAAAGCGGTTCCCAATCGCTTCCCCCCTTTACCAATTTTTTTTTTTGAATGTTAAAACTAAAAAACAATGCGTTTTCTGTTGATTGCAAGAATGGGAGCATTCTGCAATTAGTGTCATTTTACATCAAAGGCCTAAATTAGCCTGTTAACAACCCAAATAATGACATAATAAAGGTGATATGTCTTATTCAATTCAAATCATAACATGTATTAACCTTGTAAAGAGCAAGGAAATGATGAAAAACAAATAAAAAAATGAAAACATATCAAAATGACTCAACACACCATTGAAAAGAAATTAAGAAAGAATTAAGTAGACAAATAGATGGATTGATGGAGAAACATAAGGAAGAAGTACAAACTTAAGATTTAACATCTTATAACTATAAGAGGTTGTCATTGACTATCCTTTCTCTTTTTCCTTTGGTATTTTCCCTTGTATTCTAGGTCTATTAAAGCCACATCCCATCTCTCAAGAGAAAACTCATTCAAGTTTGTTTAAGTATTATCATATAATTTTTTTTTAAGGCATATGTGCCTAATAGTTCCCGATGCCTTAAAATTTTCATATTTTGGCTCCACATGTTGAATAATTCTCATAGATAATTGTTTCAAAATCCACATGATTTTTATGATTTCCTCTGGGTAAATTTAAGTGAATTTTTGAATATGTGGATTTGTTCAAACTTGTTTATTCATAAATGAAAAGTATTGAAAATTTATTTGTCATTGACTATTTAATTTCTTATATTTTCATGTAATTAAATTAGCGTTGTTTCAATTTCTTATATTATGTGTGAGAGGGAAAAAGTATCTTTGTCATGGAAAAATCCATTCTATGATAGAATCTTCTCTTTCTTAATTTTATGTTTTGAAGTGTATGAATCTGCTTAGTCCTTTCTCAAGAAACCATGTGCTTAAAAGAAAAACATTTGATTATTGGGAGAAACTACACAATGAGCTTAAATAATATATGATCATTGAGAGAGCCTTGTTTTTTAAGTTAAGGAGTACATAAGCATTTACTGCATAAAATTCTTTCTATTTTATTTAATAATCATAAAGGAAAATAAGGAAAATGATTGATTGATAAAGAGGAGTATCACATCTATAAAAAATAAAAAGTAAAAAGGGTGCTCTTTGACTCCTCAATGATTACTCTCGATATTGATTTTTTTCCTTTGCATGGAAAAATAATCAACATTTGGTGATCATACTAAGGAGTTGTCCACAAAAGGAACAAATAAAAGCACATTTGGTAACTTCATTTAATTTTTGGATGAACCATGGACAATCAATGCAACTAGATCTCCCTATGGGACTTGAATACTAATATAACATCTTAGCTTAATTATTTTATATTGCCTTAAAAATGGCAACGAGAAAGACTTAGCTTGAACATTCCTGGGAAGTTTTTTCTCAAGAATATCTTGCAGTAGAAGAGGCATGGTGACGCACATGTGCACACACACACGAGTCTTTTTAAAGAATCATAAAATGATTCATGAGTGGAGCCAAATCCTCACGCTTGAGGGTAAGGGGTCTACAATTCAAGACCTATTGGGGATGCCTCCTTTTTTTTCTCCTATGGAGATTCAAGTGGGTATAATAGGACTTGAAATGGTAGAAATAGTGTATCCTAAAGGATAACGACCAACAAAACCAAAGTGTAAAGAAAATAATGATCCCTTTGGCTCTTGAAGGAAAGAAACACTTGTTACCCTCTGTGTTGCCTAGATTCCTTCTTATATTTAACGATGATGGTTAAAAAATAATAATAGAGACATGGAATAGCTCTTGGCCATGTGTGATATCCATTTGATCACTCATGATGACATGATGGTTTGATTTTTCCTTCATACTTTACTAGGCCCTGCATATGACTAGTTTTTTTTTTCCTTTTTACTTGTTGGCTCCATAAGTTGTTTCAATAGCGTTGAAGAAGTATTTATAAATAGGTATGCTTAGATTGTGTCCTACCATACATTTCTTACTCAAATCACCCAAATACGATTGGAGAAAAATGAAAGGATTGAATATGTCAATCTCAATTCTTTTAAAATGCATATGACTAGTTTTTCCTTTTACTTGTTGGTTCGATAAGTTGTTTCAACAACATTGCAGATATATTTTTGAATACGTATGCTTAGCCTATGTCCTAACATACCTTGCTTACTCAGTTAAGACAAATAAAATTGGAGAAAAATGAAAGGATCATATATTTCAATCTCAAATTTTGGTGCAGAGACAAATGTTAAACCTAGTAGTGTCATACCATGTATTGTGGGTAGATACCATCCATCGACACCAAAATAACCTCCTTCCATACACACACAAGAAGGGGATTTATTTGTTATTGGGTAGACCAAGCAAGTAAATAGAAAGTATATATATTAGAAATAAAGGGTATTATAGGAGATAGATGTAATGTAATGTTTATGAAAAGGTGAATATGATATGTTGTAATGGATAGTAATGTATCCATATTTGTTTCAAGGTTATCAAAGGGAGTCATTGTTTTAAAATCTAATGGATTTTTATTGAGAATGCAACAATCTAGTTGAGATAATATTTACTATCATTGAGAGTGGGTTTTTTCCTCATTTGGAGGTTTTTCCCACTATAAACTATATTTTCATTGATTGGTGTGTGTTTCTTTTTGTTGTATGATTTTAAATGCTTATAATATGATATAATGTATGATTTTATGTGATTGAATGTGTGAATTGTGCCTTGCTTATGCTCATTTTATGGTAGGTTGATATTGTGATTATAAAAGTAATCAACATTTGTGGGGTATTTTGACTCACGACTCTGCACCATGGTCAAAGGAATCATACCACTAAACATATTAAGATAGTCAGTCTTGATGAGGGAAATTATAAATTTCGAGGGGGAAATCCCAATTAAAATAAATAATAATAGGATTCTAACCATGGGAAAATCTAAGTGCGACAAAAATGCTAGCAATGAGAATTGCAGGCTATATCTAGACCCATAGAACACCAAAACAAGATAAGGAATAAAGATGACTAAACGAGATAGTACGTCTAGATAACCAACATAGGAACATACCATAAAAAACAACAAATATCATTGAAGGAGATTTCATAACCCTCACATTGAAGAATCAAGGGGCAATATAGGTTCGAAAGACCTAATAACAAAACATCCAATGAAGCTATTAGGACCACAACCAAAACACAAACCAACATGTCATATGTATTATTATTTGATGGATCCATGTATGGAGAGGATCACATATTCCTTCTTGGATCACTTTAGAAAGCAATGAGTGAAGTTAATCAACATAATGGGTCAGCTTTAAAGGATCACTAAGGGGACCAATATTAACGTGGTACTAAAAGTGAAAAAACCAGGATTTTTTTGATGCATGGATAGAAGTGGCCAAAACATTCTTGGACGTGTATGCATACATAAACTAAAAACCATCAACATTTGCACAACTCAAGGAAATAAAGGCGTTGAAAGGGGAAAGTGTTGTCCACTATAATGCTCGAATCATAAACTTGATTGAATGAATTAGGGATGTTGTATCAGAAGTTCATAAAAAAATTGATTTTTCATAGGGTTGATCGATACGATCTATGCCCATGTAAGGACAAGAAACCCAAAATGGTATAAGGACACAACACATACATCCATTCAAACAGAAGGGGATACAGTGACTAATGGATGGTAGAAAAACAAATAGAGGGAAGAGCGTGATGAAAGACTATAAAAGCTAGAGGCATAAGTAAATAAGATGAGAGAAATGGAGTGGCATGAGCCCAAGATAGTACAAGATCAACAAATCAAGGAAAATCAGGAGGAAAACACTTAATCAAGGAATATGAATCATTTCAATTTATATCAAACCTATAACACATTGGAACACTCTTGGCATAATTTCCCTAAACTTTTGAGGAACCGGTAAGGCCCTTACAAGCCTAGGTACCCAAGGGAGAATAATAAAGGATCGCTCAAAAACCAAAAATTTGACCAACGACATGAACATAGGGTATATAGGGTGAGGGCATAAGAAAACACTCACCCCAATATCTAGAAATTACTATAAGGGAAAATATCATGAAAATTCTATGCTTGTGGAACTTAGGTACATACAACAAATAATTTAATTTTCAACATTCCAGGGGTCATGGTATGCTCAAATTACAATCCATGGAATCATGATAATATATAGTGCCCAATAATATTCAAGGAAATCTAGAAATGAGGCTGCAGAATGATATAGGTTGGGTGACAACCAAAATCAAAGGAGGCCTTAGTTACAACCAAGGAAAGAATAGAAGGATACCATAGTGTTAGCACATGAAATGTTTAGGAGTCAAAAATTCTGACCTTAGTCCATGAAAGAATCTTGGTGTCATGATAGTGTTCATCATCATGAAAGAAATAGAGGTCAACATTGGTCACACCCTTGGTCTTAAACTTATTATTATCATGTGTCTTGTCTCAAAGAGATGTACACAACATTCCTTATGCCATTTTCAACCATTTGAGGGTCAAGTCAAGTGTCTAATCTACTTATTGCAAACTCACCTGAAAGTTCACAACATATCAAGAAGTACCTTATGCATTAATCTCTCATAATTGTACCTTGGAAACATGTCAAGGGATATCTCATTGTTTTCAGTGTATTCAATGCATCATGTTCTTCAGGTTGGTTTCAAGAAACAAGTCTAACAATTTGAATTAAGCGTGCTACAAATTGGCGTTGTGAACTGGTTGTAGCAGATGAAAGAGGATTGGATGCTTCCAACTAAGTCCTAGTCTAGTTTGCGAGACACCAGTTGAAGATTCAAATACACCAGGTACCCCTATGGTTATTTTGTGTTGTTTGAGGGTTGATTGAACTGCATACAGTTGTTACATGTTTCTATAATGCAAACTGTTATATATTTTTCTACGTTGCAAACTGTTACATGTTTCTGCGTTGTAAACTATTATATATTTTTCTATGCTGCAAACTCTTACATTTTTTTGCACTGCAAACTCTTTTCACCAATTAAATCCCAAAACTTTGGTATCCTAAACCCTGGCCATTTTCAATATTGTTATACCAAAGAAACATCTTACAATTTCATCTTGCAAACAACAACATTATCCACTTCCAACCATGCGTTGTGAACTGTCCGTTACAATTGTGCACTACAAACTGGCGTTGCGAACCCTTTTTTTCTTGATAGATCAATTAACCATTTTCAATTGATATTCATGTAGGTCCAAGGTTTTAACCTGTCAACTCATATTTTTCTCCTCATACGTGGAAAATCTTGCAAGCTTTTCATAAAAATCTAGTTCAATTCGTGTTGCAAATTGGTGTTGCAAACCCTTTGTTTTACATAGAGTTGCTTCAATTCTTCATGTCTGCAGCCTCATCCAAGTTGGATTTATGTTATTTTTTCACCTCCTACTTGCAGCTTTTTCATAATCCAACTGTTGTTGTGCATACAATTACAACTTAAGTGATGATTTTGGGTCTTGAGCTAAATTTAGCATCTTCATATGATTTCTCCAAGGTTACTTCATTTTTCAAGAGGTTTGTAGTAGGCTCTGGAAGGTTTTCCCCAAATTTTTATGCAATTTTTTAAATGTTGGAATAATTTTGGAGGTAAACAGGCACCTACAGGAAATTTCGTAGCACGTGTTGTCAAAGGTGTTGCGAACTAGCATTTTGGGATAGTTTGAAGCAAATTTGTACACAACAGATTCTTTTTTTCATCATAAATTTTAAATTATGATATAGGTTCTTCTGAAATATTTTGTGGAGATGAATCATAATATCATGGACTTTATAACACAAAATCATCCTGACTCAGTTCGTCGTTTGGGGGAAAAGTTGAAATCATCACCTACAGGAAAGTTTGCAGCGCATGTTGTCAAAGGCGTTGCAAACTCTAACAGTTTGATAAATCTAAGTTGTAGGAGGATGCCACCTATATGAGGGGGTTAAAATGGTTTCCTAGGAGGTATTTGGACATGAGGGACATGTGTTCTATCACCAGATCAAGTAGCATGACCTATTTTAAAAAGCATTTATCACAATAGACAAGATCCAAAAAATTAGGAGCTAGGTGGATTTTTTGTTTCACCTTGTTGTAACAACTCCTAGAGAAAAGGGAATCCAATGCAACCACTTGGGATTCGACCTTTTTAGATTGGAATTATT
>SNQJ01S0042480.1:0-43504 GCA_010110895.2 Picea sitchensis
GGAGAATGAAGAGACAAAGAAACTAGTGCAAGAGATTTTGGATAAAGGATTAATAAAGGAGAGATTGAGTCCATGTGTTGTCCCAACGATACTCATCCCAAAGAAAAATGGAGGATGGTGTATGTGTATTGATTGTAGAGAAATCAATAAGATCACAATAAGGTACATATTTCCATTACCTTGTATTGATGACTTGTTAGACTGTTTGAGTGGTGCTAGGTATTTTTCAAAGATTGATTTAAAAAGTGGATATCATCAAATAAGGATAAAATAAGGAAATGAATCAAAAAATTCTTTGAAAACTAATAGTGGATTGTATGAATGGTTGGTGATGCCTTTTGGGCTCACAAATGCTCCAAGTGATTTCATGAGATTAATGATTGAAATTTTGAAAGAATTTATTGGAAAATTTGTGATAGTATATTTGAATGATATCTTGACATATGATCAAACAAGAGAAGAACATTTGGGCCACCTCAAAATGGTTTTGAGTGCTTTACAAAAGAATAAGTTGTTGATCAATTTTAAGAAATGCAGTTTTGTGAAGCATGAGCTGATATATTTGGGATTTTTGATATCTGAGGATGGTTTGAAGATGGACCCAAAAAAGGTTAAAGAAATAATAAGTTGGCCTACTCAAAGAAATGTGTTTGCGGTAAGAAGGTTCCATGGTTTAGCTAATTTTTATAGAAAGTTTATAAGAAGTTTCAGTCAATTATGTGCTCCACTTTGTGTTGGGATTGCCAAAGACACAAAGAGGCAACGATTTTGTTTATGTTGTGATTGATAGATTCTCTAAAATGACACATTTTATTACTTGTACAGAAAATAGTGATGCAACAAATATTGCAAATTTGTTCTTTAAAGAGGTGGTAATATTGCATGGTTTGCCTAACAACATTGTTTCTAATAGAGACAATAGATTTGTGGGAGATTTTTGGAGAAATTTATGGAAGAAACTTGGTACTAATATAAATTCTAGCTCAACATATCACCCACAGACTGTTGGGAAAACAAAAGTGGTGAACAAAAGTTTGGGAAACATTTTGAGAAGTCTTGTGAATGAGAATCCCAAGCAGTGGGATCAAGTGCTTGCGCAAGTTGAGTTTGCATATAATGACTCACCTAGCAAAAGAATAAGGATGATTCCATTTCAAATTTTGTATGGAATGCATCCACGAGGCGTATTTGAATTAAGAAATTTAGGAAAACAGGAATTGAAAAGTGTTGATGGTGAAGACTTTGCAGTGAGCATGTAGGAGCTATAGGAATGACTCAAGCATAAATTGTAGGAAAGCAATAACAAGTGAAAGCAGAGAGAAGACATGAGAATAAAACAAGTGGATTTTAAAGTTGGTGAATTGGTAATGGCATACTTGAGAAAGCAGATATTTCCTACAGGAACCTATAAAAAACTAAAGCTTAAGAAGATTGGACCATGTAAAATTTTAAGAAAAAATTCTTCTAATGTTTATGAAATATAACTTCCAAGGGATATTGGAATTTCTCCCATCTTTAATGTTGCATATTTGTATCCCTTCAAAGGGACACATGATGTTTCAACTAAAGAACCTGTAAGTGATGAATATCAGACCATTGGATGGAAAGAACAACTGCCTAGGACAATTCAGAAAGAGACTGAAACATTGTTGGATCAGAAAGTGGCAAAGAGAACCAGAGGTAAAGATTATTTTCAATATTTGGTTAAATGGAAGAATCCACTAGTGGAGGATGCTACTTGGATGACAACAACAAAAATTTCCAAGTATGTCACAAATGTTGAAGATCTCATGAAAAATTATTTTCTTCCCTGGGAGTCTGATGTAGGAGCATCTGGTAGTAAGTTTTGATATTGACCCAAGGGTCATAAAATTTTACCAAAGGAAGTTGGTTTCCTTAATTTTTGTCATTTACTTGTAATAGTTAGGTGGGTTTCTCTAGAATATATTCTAGATTTAGTATTTTTTATATGTATCGATTTATTGCTAAGTTAGAGGGTTTGTTAGGATAGCTCAGATTGTTTGTTTTGAGTTATTCGAGAACCATTGGAATTTATATGTATTATAATAAAAAATGAAAAGAGGTTAGCAAGTGTGGAGAGTGCAAGTGTGTGTATTTTGAAGAGGTCCGAGAGACATAGAAGGAACAAATATTTTCTTGTCGTAACCGTATTCCTTCAGAATTTTTAATAAAAGATCAGGTTTTTTGAAATTATGTTTTTTGTGCATTCATTTGAATTTTGTGAAGGAATTGTCTAGGGTATAGTAGAAAATAGTTATGTTTGTAGGTGATCTTGAGAAGAGTCGGAATCCGTTGCAATGAATTCTGTGAGATTTTTCGTTGAAGATAAATCATTGGCAGTGATCAGATTTGAGATGGAGCCAAGCCATATTGAAGGTTTACATTAATTTGAAGTTATTCTCGTCGAACTATATCCTATTAGAGTTCACTGTCTCCCTGCTACTCTGATACCAATACTTAGACAAAAAGATCGACCATCCATCGGAAAGGATACCAATGCTTGTGATTGATTATCAGACTCGTATCATAAAAGACTTTAAAAAAACTGTTGTATCGGACCTGACCATCAGAACCTTGTCATATTTTAAACTTTGATACGCGGTGCCGCGACGACGAATATAGACCATCCATCGAAGAATAGAAACAACGATAGAGATCAATCTTAGATCAGACCTTTGGCAACGTGGATCTCTCTAACCCATTCAAAGTTCTTAACTCCAATATGTTGGAACGATTAAATCCAACACCTCTTTGGGCTACCCCGATAGAAACTCCAATAGACTAGTGCGAATATCTTAGACACTAATTGAATAGTTTGAGAGCAACTAAA
Organism: Picea sitchensis; assembly: GCA_010110895.2. Classification (NCBI taxonomy): domain Eukaryota; kingdom Viridiplantae; phylum Streptophyta; class Pinopsida; order Pinales; family Pinaceae; genus Picea; species Picea sitchensis. The sequence goes on from SNQJ01S0042480.1 coordinate 2,852, forward strand.
AGGCTGAAGTTGTTGACAGAGTATTTCAAACTCTATTTAAGTGGGATTTGACTTGCTAGGTCATCAAAGCATCTACTACTGGTCTCCTTCTAGGTGGAATTTTTGTTCACGAGCATGCTTTCTCTGATACCAAAAATTGATAACAAGTTGTTAAATTACCTTCAAATGTATGCCAATTTGAACTTGATCTGTTGATAAATTCCCCACTGTGAAAAAAAAATCAATTTTTTTAAACCCCTTTGATCTAGGTGGATATCAATGGCCACCCACCTCTTCCAACTGGCTCACATACATTTTTCATCTTGGCATTTTTTTTCTAGCTTTTCGGGTCCCAAACTTTCAGAGCCATTTTGAGGCCCTAAACAACGTTTTTTAGGCTCACCACAGTTACATTATATAGAAAGTCTGTGTACGATGGAAAAATGTGTAGTCCTCAGATAGACCTTTCCAATGGGATATCATGCGTCTAAAATGGAGATCGTATGCAAAAGTTAAGACCCCGAGAATTTGATGTACCAACTTACCCCATCGAGGCCCACATGAATTTTGGCGCTTCATCTTGGAGGCCTCATTGTAATGTGATCAATTATTCCACCCCCAAACGAATGGCCAGATCGAGGTCGTCAATAGGATGATCGTGCATATCTTGCGCATGTACAATTCCAAGAATCCATGCACATGGGATGAGAGTCTTCCATATGTTTAGCACAATTACAATAGATCCATACATATCTCAACCGACCACAACCCCTTTTAGGTGGGGTTGGGATTTCAACCATTGGATCCCATGGATGTTGCACTACCCCTTGCATCCACACATGTTGAATCGTCCCATGCTCAAACCGAAGCCGAACAAGCCACTTGGTTCATTGGACAAATCCAACACATCCACCAACAGGTTCAAGATATTTTGCAGAAGTCCAATGCCAAGTACAAACAATGCCATGATCGACATCAGGCGCCACACAAGTTTCAGGTGGAAGATAAAGTTTGGTTGTACTTGCAGAAAGAACGCCTTACAGGACCCCATCAAAATATTCATCCACTCCGCTATGGACCTTACACCATCACCAAGGTTGTGGGTGAAAACAATTTTGAGCTCAACATTCTCCCCTTCCTTGGCTTGCACCCATTATTTAATGTGGACCTCCTTCAGCCATGATTTCCACCATTATTGGACACCTTAGAGATAGTAGAGAAATTCACATCAATAGAGCTCAACCTTGACTACATGGAATAGGAATCCAATGATAAGATCATGGACACACATGTCAAAGGAACTCACCAACATAATCTTAAAGTTTATCGTGTTTTCAAAGCGGGGCAGCTTCTGCACCAAGGCAAGTGGCTCACTCGAGGCCAAATTCAACAGAAATTTCCTCATCTAATGGGGGACAATGAATGCAATGGAGACAATTGTTTCCTAAGGGGGAGGATTGATCCAGGTTGATATCATTGGTCACCCACCTCTTCCAACTGGTTCACATACAATTTTCATCTTGACAGTTTTTTTCTATCTTTTCGGGTCCCAAAGTTCTGGGGCCATTTTGAGGCCCTAAACAACGTCTTTTGGGCTTGCCACAGTCACATTAAAAACAAATTCAGAGTGTGTCAACACAATTTTTATTCCTTGGATATACCTTTCCAACGGGCTATTGTGTGTCTAAAACAGATATCGGATGCAAAATTTACGACCCTGGGAAGTTGATGTACCAACGTACCCCATCTGGGCCCACATGACTTTTGGCACTTCATCTCCCAGGGTTAGGTATTTGGATGTCTAGGGATTTCTGATTACTTCTTGATGCTAAAAAATCCTGGAGGCCTCATTGTAATGTACTCAAGCGAATGTGCATAGTTGCGACATCTCTTCTCAGAGATTAGCTCCCACCATTCGAGCAAGATTGTTTCATTCTACATTTTATAGTTTCAAGGGATTTCTTTATTGAATAGAAGTTAATTTTCACTGTATCTATGTTTTTGTTCACTGTATCTCTATTTTAATATTATATATTTATGTTTCATTTCGTTCCGCTCATAAATCTGGATCACCCTTGACACTTAATTCCAATATTATTTAAACTTGGCACTAGACTACTTTACTCTTCATGGGACCGAGTGATCGAACCAAGAACTTGAATTATTGGATATTGACATATCTATTTTTTTATGCTTCATTTGGTTTTCGTTTGAGCAATACTTGTAGGGGATATTGATTACCCAATATAATAAATGTAAAACCAAACAATAAAGAAATTAAAAACAAGTGGAATCAACTTTCATCAGCATGACAACTATATTGATTATCAACCATATTAGAATGAACGAATAACCCAAAAATTACAATTCATTTATAACAGATATGGAACTTAGGATTGGAACCTTGTTCAGTAAGTATTGGCTTCTAGTTTGGGACCTATTTCCACCTCTATATTGGTTATATCGGGATATCTATGAATTCAAAGAATATCTGCAAGAACCGATATGGAATTCGTAGTCGGAACCTAACTATATATTTAAAACCTTTATAAAATAAATGAGTTGGAATGAAACATTGAATTGTTTCATGCACTAGATTGTTTATCTATTGGAATTGGATCCATAATTGTGTAGCTCTGGTATGGCGATTTATTCACAAAAAGATAGAATATAATTCGATTACACAAAAAGGGAAGCACGCAGATTCTAAAATTTATTCAATTTGGAAGGAAAAAATGATACATAATTAATGTTGTGTTTTCTTTCGGGTCACTTGACCTCTGCACACCACACACACTCCAAAAATACAACCTGTTATCACACATTCTTTCAAGGGGATGTTTTTTCTTTGGATTTGTCCCTTGGATGACAAAATGCAAAAGAAGGGCATTTAAAAACCCACAAATATGTGTCATCCAAAGTCAGGGCGCATTGTGCTAAGGCGCGCACATATCAGGAAAGTGGAAAATGCCACTTCAGGAATTTTGAAGTGAGCAAGGCGTGCAATGCTTGAATCCCCAACAAGCGAAGTCCCGAAACATTCGAGGATAGATCCCAAGGTCGCATGCGGGTAAAGGTGCAGAGTTCACGTGAGCTACACCAAGGGCTAAAACGTCGATGTTGGCCGTAGAAAGAGCCCGGCACATTTTCCAGGTGCCAAGTCGATTCAACCGCATTTCAATCCCGATGCAGGTAGTTAATGAAGCTGGGGAGGTGGTTGAACATTGTGTCCCCCATAAATGGAAAGCTTGAAAAGGGTTGGCAGACTTCCTGAGCTCGAGTTTGACAGAGGATGCATGAACAAGCTGACAGAGAAGACATCCATGTAAATCCTCGCGCCTAACAAAAGCTACATACGAAGCCTACCAAATAAGACTCAGACGCAACACCTTGAATGTTGTAGCTCGATCACGCCTCTGCAGTTGTCGGCGGTTTTCGGTATAAATATGTAGTTCTGATATTTTATGATGGTCGAATGGTTGAGCTAGAATCCCTGCTATTGTAATATTTTTATGAAGAACATTGGTTCTCTAGTTATGTATTTGTTTTTTAGACATCTTGGTTAATCTAAGTCAGATTTCTTGCTCCATCTTATTTGCCTCTAATACTGAGAGAATTCATGAATGACTGATTCACATGAATTGTTGTAACTGTATTATGATGAATTTTTTTATTATAGTGCTATTATAATTTCTTTCAGTTTCTTTGAGATTTGAATTCAAGAGGATCTTGCGTTTAAGTTTTTCCTCATTAGGCTGTTGGAAGACCTAATGTCCACAACAAACCTCTACACTCTCCTCACCAGATTCTTCCCTCTATTCACCCTTACTCCAACTTATTGACTGAAGTTGATTCTAGACCTCAATTGTTTATGCATGCTAGTCCAGATTTCTGAGTTAGAACATTATTATCATTGAGTCTGCACCCATTTGACCTCTTTAAAACCAACCTGTGACATATAAACTGATGTGTATTGGGCTTACCTTCGATGCAATCTGGAGGTGATTTCTAGTGCTAACATTTGTTGCGTTGTTTCTAGGGAATGAATTGAAGATTTTTCCCTGGGATTGAACAACAAAGATTATTGATTCTGAAGGTGCATCAGAACTCAGTACATCAAATATTGCAACTATGCACCAGGTGACTCCACTGTTTGGTTGTGGCTTCTAGAGGCAGACCCACACAACTGCCTCAGGCTACAACTGAAACTTACCCAGAGAGGATTATCAAGAAAGGAAAGCTTTCTCGTGAAGGATTTAGCTCCTGGACCAAATTGAAAAGCTCTCTGGAAGAACGATAATGACCAGATCTAGTTTTTTATGGTGAACAAAGACCATACACCTTCAGACTTCATATCATAAACCTGGTGAATCCATGGTTAAAGGATCGATTGGTGACTCCACTGGTCTGAAATGGACAAAATTCTAGCTCGAAGGTTTGCTCCTTTTAATTTCTCCTTTGTTCCTAGTTTTCCAAATGTTGTTCCTAATATGGATGAATGGGGTGATATTTTGCCCATATTTAAAGAGTGTAAAGAGGACAACCCTACAAAGCATCTCTGTGAGTTTCATGAACTCATGCATCAATGGGAGATACATCATGAGGATGTATTATTAAAGATTTTTTTGTTCTCATTAGCAGGAGATGCTCGTGAATGGTATCACTCCTTACCCCTTGCTAGCATCTCCTCCCTGGAAGAATTTCATGCAGATTTAAATAAGCATTGTCAAAGGTATTATTCCTCTGAGTTAATTTGTCATAATTGTTGTAAAGAATATAAATACCGTGTTCAAGGTATTACTGTTTCAAATGAAAGCTGCGAGGAGGAAGAATATGCCCTGGCTGAGTTGGCGTGGTTGGCGAGGTCACTTTATGTGGGGATGGATAAATTGAAGGCAGATCGTGTTCACTACTCTTTTGAAGAAAGCGCAGAGTATTTTCCAGTCCTTGTAGAAGATCTCCTTGAAAACCCTGTTGATGATGATGGTGTTGGTGATTTCATAGCTGAAGCACCATTATATTATGCCCCTGATGAACCTGTCGTATTAGAATTAAAAGAGCAGATTGTTGTGGAAGAAGATTCTTCTCTTTTACTTCAAGAGATTTTCCACTATGGTTTTTCACCTGGGATTGAAATGAAGGATCATGAGATCACCCCTGTTTTGCAAGATGTGGGAGTTCTGCACTCACCCAGCTTTGATGAGTATTCAGATGAAGAGCAGCAGAGCCCTACATCACATTTTGATAGCTTGGGGAGTAGCCAGTCCATGTATGACAACTATGAATCAGTTTTTGAGCTGGATATGAAGGATTTCCAAGAGCATACATTAGATTCTTATCCTCTATTCAATAAAGAAAAATATTATGAGGAAATCAACCATCCTGGACCTGCAGAAGACACCGAGCAGTAGATTGAAGAGCAGAGCTTTCCCACGATTCTTGTTTATGATGATTATAAATCTGACCCTTGGGAGAGCCATGAAGAAGAAAAGGAGCAGCAGAAGGGGCATTCTATATCCTGTCCAGATCTTACTAGTGAGCGACCATCGCCTGAGATCAGCCAGCTTGCACCATCCTTTCACCCACCTATGCTTTCCAGAGACATTTAGCCTAGTGTGAACAGTTGCAAGACAAATCAGGCTACCTATTGCAAATTTTCTGGAGTTTGTCGCTTGTCCTATGAGCTCGTGGAGGAATACATGGAGTTATATTTCCTTCATTTTTTGAAGCCGCCCATCTTTATCCTAACCTCATCATTAGGAGGAAGGTTGAAGAATGTAATCATCCTGTTGTCACGGTTTCATTATCGATTATCAATCATTGACATAATAAACAAATTTGTAGCTAGGAAGTTGCTTGAATGGATATGGTGGAAGTTTTCTTTCACCTAGCACTATGTAAAAATTAAATTAGTTTAGGATTGTACATAAATAAGCTCCTTGGAGCATGTGTGTTTATTTTTGTTTTACTTATCGGCCTATATTCCTCTGCGGGGTGTTTTGAGCTTGACTCCATAGCCAAATGAAGAAGGTGACTGGAACTACAAAAGGAGTTCTTAGAGCCTCGCAAGGAGGACTCTATCCCCCATGGAGCCTAATGTTATCACACATTCTTGCAGGGGGATGTTTTTTCTTTGGATTTGGCCCTTGGATGACAAAATGAGAAAGAAGGGAGTTTAAAAACCCACAAATGTGTGTCATCCAAAGTTGGGGCTCATTGTGCTAAGACGTGCACATATCGGGAAAGTGGAGAATGCCACTTCAGGAATTTTGAAGTGAGGAAGGTGCGCAATGCCCTGAATCCTCGAGAAGCGAAGTCACGAAACATTTGGGGATAGAGCCCAAGGTTGCATGCGAGTATGTAAATGTGTTAAACCTGCATAGAATAGATCTAGCTAGAAAATACTACACACATTTGCAGAGAGAAATTGAGAAAGAAGAAACAAGATAGAAAGAATGGAAGAATTCTCATTAACCATATTTCACACTCAAAGAGTGAATAATTTACAATAGATATAGGATACATGAGTAATTAATGAGCCATAGTGGTGGTCTAGATTGATCTGGACACACACCAGCAGTTACAAGAGTAAACTGCCACCTAGTCTAGTCTCTCAGGAAGTTACAGGAGTGAACTGCCACCTAGCTGAGTTAACTAGTCAACTAGTCTTCAGTTAACTGAATGAACAAAGAGTAGTGAGTTGGTAATGATAGAGTTCACGTGAGCTACGCCAAGGGCCGAAATGTCAGTGTTGGCCATAGAAAGAGGCCGCCACATTTTCCAGGTGCCAAGTCGATTCAGCTACATTTTAATCCCGATGCAGGTAGTTAATGAAGTTGGGGCAGTGGTTGAACATCATGTCCCCCATAAATGGAAATCTCGAAAAGGTTGGTAGATTGCCTGAGCTCGAGTCTGACAAAGGCTGCATGAACAGTCTGATAGAGAATATATCCACATAAATCCTCAAGCCTGACAGAAGCTACATATGCAGCCTACCAAAGAAGACTCAGACGCAGCGCCTTGAATGTGGTAGCTTAATCACGCCTCTGCAGTTTTCGGCGGTTTTCGGTATAAATATGTAGTTCTGATATTTTGTGATGGTCGAATGGTTGAGCTAGGCTCCTTGCTATTGTAATATTTTTATGAAGAACATTGGTTCTCTGGTTATGTATTTGTTTTTTAGACATCTTGGTTAATCTAAGTCAGCTTTCTTGCTCCATCTTATTTTCCTATGATACTGAGAGAATTCATGAATGACTGATTCACATGAATTGTTGTAACTGTATTATGATGAATTTTTTTATTATAGTGTTGTTATAATTTCTTTCATTTTCTTTGAGATTTGAATTCAAGAGGATCTTGCGTTTAAGTTTTTCCTCCTTAGGTTGTTGGAAGACCTGATGTCCACACTAGACCTTTACACTCTCCTCGCCAAAGTCTTCCCTCTATTCACCCTTACTCCAACTTACTGATTGAATTTGATTCCAGACCTCAATCGCTTATCCATGCTAGTCTAGATTTTCGAGTTAGAACATTATTATCATTGAGTCTGCGCCCATTTGACCTCTTTAAAACCAACCTGTGACATATAAATTGATGGGTATTGGGCTTACCTTCGATGCAATTCGGAGGTGACTTCTAGTTCTAACACAACCCTCTCACACACTTCCTCTATTACATAAAAAAATCAATAATCAACAAACTCTAGGATCATCTCCAAAACTAAGAACTGAATCTTCTCCCAAAATATCTAACAACCTCCTAAATTTAATAGATATGTTCTAGTTCATAGGAATTACTTGATGCATATTCAAACCATAAAGTCCTATTATATCTTCTATAGATATCACACCTAATTATTACAAATAAAAATAAAATTAAGGAAACCAACTTCCTTTAGTAAATGTTTTTTACCCTTGAGGTTAATTTCAAAATTACTACTTGATGCTCCTGCATCAAAAACCTTATGAGTGAGAGATTAATAAGGAGAAATCACATATTTTTTTCTACGATATTCCCATCATTTTCAAAATGTGTCTCAATTAAATGTGGTTGCTCGACTAAGTATTTGGGTGTTCCTCTTGAGGGAAAAGCGTATGTGAGATATACTAAAATGTCCACATTTCTAACATCCATACACATTTTCAGAGTTGGACCTTTGGAAGCTTATCCTTTATTGATAACTTAAATCTTTTGGCAACAATACTTCAAGTTTTTTTAATATTTTTGTTTTCAATTCTTATGCCCCCCAAATAAACATTACAAAGATAGATTTCCTAGAAAACCTATGTTGTTTGTCCTACCTGGCAGTTGTACCTTGTGGCCTTGAAGATGACCATTTCCATGCTCTATTATTATTTTGTGGAGTCGGAGTGCTCGCAAGTAAATACCACTTGTTTTCCACACTTCCCTATGAGTACCTAAGCACCTTTCATGCTAAGATAATAACTATAGTAATTTCAAGTTCATTTTTTTCCATCATTGAGAGATTGGTTTATCATAAGAAGAAGTGTGTCAAAGACTAGATAGATCTCCATGTGTTTCATGATATAGCCTCTATAAATCACCATAACATGATTGCACACATAATACTCATCAAAACAAACTTCACCATGATGTTCACGGGCCCACTTTGATGAATCTTTCATCTATTACCTCAATATATTTCCTACTTTTGATTTGAGTGTAATTAGAAGTTTTTAGCACACATCCACCTGCACACTAAGAAGTACTTATTCTTTATGTTTATCTCCTCCTTTTAAGGCACTTTAGCACATGCAATTGTATGTATCGACACAAAAATGTAATTGTGTGTATATAATATATGGTGAATAGATAATTAGACATCTTTCATTTTCACATTCTTCCTATCACAAATGAAGGCAAGAAATATCCATCCTGTTACGCAGAATTGAATGTTGTGGAAGGTGGATTATAGGTCGTCGGATCTAAATTTCTTTCAGATCCGACGGCCTATAATCCACCTGCCACAACATTCAATGTTGTGTAGTAGGATGGATATTGGCCACCACAATGAATACGACCAATCATAAACATTGTTTTTATCTATTTCCCTTTCTATACATTCCATTTTCGATGGGTGTTTTTCTCATAAGTTAATCAATCATCGGTTTTTCTCATTAGTTAGTCAATTGAATATAATATTAGTCCCCGCCTCTACCATCATGAGTCAAACTATTATGACTTCTTATTAATTTATTTAGACTGCACAAGTATATCTTAATGTGTTTTTAATATGTTTTATGTAAGTGATTTGTTTGAAAATTAAAAATGAATCTGTGATTTTCTTCGATTGGATTTTTTATTGGTGTAAAGATTATGATGGGACACAATTGTCCCTAGTGTATATAATTTTTTTAAGTATTTGTTAGATGTAACAAATAATTTCAAAATAATTAATCTGAAAAAATCATAAACAACCATGTACAATTTTCTCTAGCATCTTTATTATTTCCACTCGAAAAGAAAATGGAAGTGGTATCTTGTACCAATGCAAATGGTATCTCATAGTAGTGTCATCTCTAACATAAAAGAACTATCACTTCCATTTCCTTTCTATGCCAAGTTTCACTACAATTTCTACTCTTCCATCCTATAGACTTACTATGCCAACTCTTGCTACAATTACTACTCTTCTATCATGTAGACAAAGGCACAAGTACAGGGTGCAATGGAAAGATAAGATAAAGATAGAAAGAGGGAAATGAGAAATTGCACAACCCAACAGAAAATAGAGTTTCAGAATCTTGATAACCCAAATCTTCTTGTTGTTCTTCAGGAGACTGGAATCACAAATAACATTTCATCAAGATCAATATCTTGTATACAAATATCAAGAAGCTAACCACCAACAATCAGATTTCAAACTCAAATTGGTAATTCTAACCATTTGATACCTCTCATATTCATAGTATGTATAATTAATGTAATTTTAATTGACTTGATCCTCAACTATCGAGCAAACATTAATGAATATTGTTTTGGATAAACACTTACATGATGTAAGAAAAAAATTTGAGGTGAAGCTATAACAACCCTCATTTTCATTCCTCATCTCTTATTTCACTTATGAGTCTTGACCTTTCATGACTAGGAATCTAACCTTGAATCTAATTGTGAGAGGTTTGGTATTCTTAATACATGATTTCATATGCCTCTATCATCGTACATTATCATTTTTAATAGATGGATTAAAATTGTTGTATGTCACTATATTATCGTTCTTAAAAGGTAAATTAAGATGGCTCTATCAAGTGTATTATCTTGTTGATGTATAATTTGTTGATTGGATAATTGAAGAAATATTTGCATGGTGCAGTTTGAAGAGAAGAGTACAGTGAGATGGTATACCTAGATGCAAACATCCAAGTCTTGAGAACATTGATAATCTCTTCGACATGCCAAATGGCTACTACCGACTCCTAGTTTTTTGTGTATATATATGTGCACTTTTCCTAGAGTTCAGATATCGCCAACATTTATTTCATATATGCTTTGTTTTGAAATTTCTATAACTGAATAAAGAAGCTCCCTGCATGAAAGAATCCAACAAAACATCATGGAACTCCTTTGATGAGACTCACTAACAACTTCACAAAATCCATTGGAGCTTGGGGTATGAAGTTTGAATCTTGAAACAATTCAAGAGTAACATTGATTAAGTTGAGAATTTGAGGAAATGAGCCATGGTGAGATCAAGAGTTCAAGTCAATAAAAGATAAAAAAAACTATAGAAACTTACTTGCAGGGGGCACAGTTCAGAGCCCTTTCATGGTAGTGATGACGATGTTCCTATAAAAACAAAAAACCTTAATACATAGAAATTAATATTTTTGCTATGTCTTTGGCATCACCCATAAATCCTTGGTGAAACACAAAGGCATTTGGCACGATAATATTCATAGAAACACACGCATGCATTCAAATTCTAGGTGGGTGAAGGTGGTTATTGTTGTTATGAAGTGTCATTATTATTTTTTCCTCCTCCATTTCATTCAAGCTTTTGTTGCTATGGGATTCCATTATTTTTGTTTCCCCCACAATTTTTTGGAAGCTTCTCCAATCCTAGTAATAGATGCTAACATTTACCTTCCTTATAATATATATACACAATTGAACCTATTAACCTTAACCTAGTTTAGATGATATGTGTCAAGTGGTGGGTTTTGAAACCATCCCTCTGGAAATATCACATCAAGGGAGGCTAGGCCAGGTGTTTTGTTTTAGGAATTCATGGCCATAGTAGTGTCTCCAACATTATAGCACAAAAATAACTGGGCATGTGTATAAGCATGAATGGCCACATAGAAATGATCTTACACATGGACAAGCTTACATCGTGGTAAGTCACTTTTTGTTTCTTTATTTAGTTTTATTATTCCTTTATGGTTCTAGTCTTTGGAGAGAAATGATACTTTGTTCCAAAGAACATTTAGAGAGAGCTTAGAACACCAATATGCAGAGATCCCACATGGCGACCATGGTAGCCATTGCTAAGGCAATGGAGAGATGGAAAGAGGCATAGAAAATCCAACAAATTCTTCAGTATCCCATGAATTCTTGCAACAAGTTGAATTGTGATGGTGTCTACTATCCAAAACCCAAAAAAATGGCATGGCTCATTACATTGGAAAATTTTTATGGTGACTTCTATAAATATCAATGGAAGGCATTAAAGAAGAATTTAATCCATGCCATGTGAACTAGAGAGATATTTCATGAATTTCTTCATGGAATAAGTGGCTACCTATGTGGACATCATCACAACTGAAGAAAATCTCAAATCATTATCTAAGATCAATACAAAACCATTTAGATCCTCCACTTCTTGTAGTTTGGAACCTCTTATTGTAGTCATAGCATCCCTTGAAACCATCTCGAGATCAAGCCTTCCTCTCAAAATTGTATTGGTGAAGATGGATATGTGGCCCAAATACACAATCCTTGCATCCAAGAAACCCACTAAGATAATCACAATGTCAATGAATTCAAGCTATGACCACGCAATGGGAAGCCATTTTGAAAATCATTCTAGAAACTTTGTAAGAAAATCATGAATACACCGAAGGGATCCTCATCCATTTCTCAGGAAACCCATATGATATTTTGATCATAATTAACTATCAATGTCCAATATGTTACGAAAGTGAAACCCAATTTGTCAACTAGACAAAGTTCATCTCCAAAAAAAAACCTACTATGTAGAGCATATCCCCAACTTTTAAACTATTTTTTCAACTTTTTGAGGCACCTGCAATCCTTTCTCTCACCTAGAAACCAATTAGGAATTAATCTATAATATATTATTAAACAACGGAAATAGGCCAATTGGTTCCACAATTGGAAAAAATTCTTATCAGTGGCATTGTATGCTTTGGAGATGGAGAGATCGATGGGCTCAACCATGAACAAATTGTTGGTCTTGTTATTATTGATGTCTTTCCCATACACCACTTTGCTCCTTGAATCATTCAACATGTGTTCTCTCACCATGTATGTTCCTTTCAAGACATCCCTATTCATATTCCATGTGGTGGCTTGGACGACCGTTGTCACACACACACACACACACACACACACACACACACACACATGTTGTTAATATTATGGTAGTTGCGGGAGGTATTTACCTCCACGTGTGAACCTGACGAGAATAGGAGGCTCCGAAAAGCAAGAGAAAACCCTAATGATTTGGATAATAACCCTAGAAGCCTTGTCGGCTCAAGAAGATAATTTATATTAGGTTATTAGCCTCCAAGAGAAGAAGTCAACAAGAAATAATAATAATATATTGAACAGACACATATCCAAAAGGAGAAGTCAGCCCCAACAAAACTGGCAGAACCACTATAAATACAAGGTGCCAGTTCTCATTTGACAGCATCTCAGAATTGCAGTTCCCAGTTTGGTGTGCACTGCAACTTCATTTTGGTGCACACATGTGGAGGAGGACTGTAGGTGCAGCTGCAGCAGCAGCTAGTTTCAGTATTGGCTTGGATTATCTATTGAGTAGGGTTTGGACTATATGATTAGATTTTTGTGATGCGCTATCCTTGGGGAAAGGTGCACTACCCTTTGTTTGGCTATCTAGCCTAGGTTTTGCTTCCGGAGGAATTCTCAGTCAAGGTTAAGGTGCTCGGAGGGAGGCTTCGGCCTATGGTTGGGTGACAAGGGTATTGTCAATGGTAAAACAAGCACAACATATTCTATATTATAACAGGTTATGGGCCGACACCCCTTCAGTCAGCCTAAAATGATGGAAGGAAACATAGCCACTAGATATTGAGTGCGTTAAAGGAACTGTTGCTAGGGTTACTAGAAGGAGCAGTTTCCAAAAGCACTGCAGCTAGGGTTACTAGCAGAAGCAGTTGCAGAAACCCTAAACCTCTTGTCGAGGAACCTTAAGTGATGATATTGACCTAATCTTCGGATAGATCAATGCACCCTAGCCCAGCGCATCTCCTGGTACTCTCAAAAGGCCAAGACGTGAAGTTTGGATTTCTGGTCAAATCTAGGGTTTGACCAAGTCAAGTAGCCACGACGAACTCTATGAAGTCTGAAAATAAGTTAGATGGAGCCTCTAACTTCAAAGCGTGGAAGACAAGGATTGACCTCATCCTTGCTAAGAATAAAGTACTAGATATTGTGAAAGGAAAGATCGTGAGGTAAAGTACCAGGATATTGTGAAAGGAAAGATCGTGGAAGCCGTGAGTTTGAAGAAGGAGAGAAGAGAAAGGAACCAGAAACACATTGCAGCCATGGAGAAGCCCTAAACATGCCGGATATCAATGCCATGAGTATCATAGTGGATTCCATAAAATACCACATGATACCCTACATATCCCATCATCTTGACTCATCATAGATGTACGATGCCCTAACAACAAATTTCTTCAAATAAACATTGGACAAGTAATGAGTCCTAAGAATGAGCTCCGTGACATAAGATGAATGAGGATGATGACGAGGCATATCATACTTTGTAAGATCTCCCAGCTTAAGAGATCAACTACAAGCTATTGAAGAGATCAAAAAGGAATTGGTGAACATAGGTATGCAATAGTCTTCCCAAGACATGGGATGCATTTGTCATAAGCATGAACACAAGGAGAGTACCCGACATTGAAGAACTTTGGACTTGTTGTGCTCAAGAAGAATCAAGGATCAATGCAAAAGAGAAACCCCAAAGAAGTACAATGATCAAGCCTCTGTTGCTAGAAGATCTGGCAACCTCAGAACAAAAGGAAGTTTGGTTTGCTGAGGAAGCCAAATCAAGAGAAAGACATTTCATAAATACAATACTTCAATCGGCTGCACTACTACTACGTGAACTGTCCCGAGCTAAAGAAAGGAAGGAGAAACACTAAGCATCATCGGTCGAAGAAAATGAACCCACAAAGAAGACTAAGCGGGATGAAAGCAAGAGACTTATTCACTAAAGGTAACAATACTCTTCTTATCTCATGTACATATCTTGCTTGTTTGCATCGCCTTTTGTAACATATCTTGTATATCTATCTCTTGAAAATAATGTGTTCCAAAGGAACTATAACGGCGCGGAAGAAAAAACAAGAAGATGAAAAGAGATATTACCGCATAGTTTGAGAAGATACAAATCATGTGGAAGCTATTTGAATCAATCATGAAGAAACTTAGTGGTAGAAGCAAAGACGTAAAGAAGTCAAAATCAAGAGGAAATTGGAAAAAAACTTATGACGCTTTGTAGAAGACAACAAGATGGTTTTCTGGACTCATCGCACGAAGAGCCAATTATATATTGTAGAAGACAATAAGGATGAAGATGGAAGCATGGACTCTATCAAATCCAGGGAGCCGATTATATGCACTCTTACATAAATCAAGGTTAGGAGGGAGCTAATCCTATGATCCATTGAATGATAAAATATATATCCATGGTAGCATCCATGAAAAGACGATGACGTTGTTCAACTCCAACCACGTAAGAAGACCCTTCGGCGAGAAGCTTCCTAAAGCATTCTCCATATTCACCATCTAGATCCGCGATCCTATGATGAAGGGAAGAAGGGGAATCTCTAGGGTATGGAATCTATAAGAAACCCATAGACCAAAAAGAAAACATGGAGATTCCAAGAAAGAAAAGCATAGAACAATTAGAACAAATCCTACCACACAGTATCAAAGAATCACAATATTACCAGCCTGACATGAACTCACCAAAAGAAATCAAGCGTAAGAACCGAAAAGTCATGGATGAAGAACAATGTATAGAAGACTTATGAATGAAAGCATTGCAAGATCTAGAGCCGTAGGTTCTCCGCATGGAGGGAGAATACTATGATAACAACTTGTTCCATCTCGCATATTAATACTACATGAGTCATTATATCATCATCCGCAATAGCCATGAGTTGGAATTCTACATCTAATGAATGCAAAGAATGTTCTAGATAACTGAATAAAAGAGCCGTGATAGAAGAGAAATATCAAGATCTTGCGCATACCGAAAGAGAGACCTCAGATGATAAGAAGAAGACAACTTGATGGAGAACCTCCAAAGGTACGCTATAAGGCAGGAAGATTTCCATAACATCAAGATGACTACTCAAGAATCGATCTCAGGATGACAAAAGAAGTGCCACTTGATATGTTCTAGCTCCAACCATGATATACTCTATTGTTCGGATCTACATGAAGACTTCAAAGTATTCCAAGACTAAAGTACATTTGAAATCAAGCATTACATTATCCATGATGAAGTCCGGAAAAGATAAGTGGTTATCCAACATATATCTCCACAAATAAGCAGACATTTTGGTAAAAGATTCTATTCAAGATGAAAGAGTTTGGCGTGTACTCAAGCTAGAGCTCGTGGTAACTTAATTCCTTATCGAAAAGGAAGAAATGACTCTCCAAGTTAGGAGGGAGACCGAAAACATTATTGAAGACATTCATCTCTAAATTTGAAAAATAGTCCGACTAGACAGATGCTTTCCTGTTCGTAAAGTGGATTGAGATTTCCGACTTTTATTGATTCTCCAATAGCTAACATGGAGTAGTCCGATTGACAACATACAACGACTTCCCATTGTGGCATTAACATGGGGAGTGGTTGTCTAGGACACTAATTCTTCTGGCGCTCAATTTATAGTGGTCATAGAATGGTCCACTGCCGGTCATTCCTTTCAAAGTTCATGGGCCAGAGCAGCTCGAAGAATGGTCCATTGGAGGTTGATGCAGGATGTATATCTCATATTGCAGATTCTCTGGGGTGCACTCTAATTAGTGTAGGAGGAATGGCCTAGGGTGGGGAAATGGTCCCATGTTTATCCTCCTTAGGGGTTACACTTCTCCAAGGTGCACTTTGATGCAGGAGGAATGGACCATGGGAATAGTCCGTGCCTCAAAGAATCGGGACAATCATTCCCAGGGTTTATACATTCTTTCCGGGTGGCACTTTGATTAGTGTAGGAGGAATGGCCCGCTGTGGGGAAATGGTCCAAACATTTCCTTAGGTTTCCATACATTATGTCCGTGGTAACTTGATTAGCGTGTGTAGGAAGAATGGCCATTCGTGGTGAGAAATGGTCCGTGCCCAAATCAGAAATAACTCCTCTTCCTTGTTTCAGAAGACATCAGGCGAGCAGCCCTGTTGATGAGGGCGATATTCTTTCCTCGATCTCACAAACGGAGTGAAAGATTGGCCCGATGATTCATTTTATCTCTTTAACAATATTTTGTACAGATGGCATCGCATGATTGCTATGGAAACTACTTTATCTCGCATAATAGATATACTAATGGTGAATATGTTTCACCATTTTGAGGCAAATATTCTATCAGAAAGCCCATACAGATGTGAGGAAGAATGGCCCAGATTATTCAATTTTATATCATAACATTGTTTCTCGCAGCAAAAGCCAAGGTCGACAAGTTTGTTAAGAAAAACAAAGAGATATAGAGACTATTGTGGTGATGTGTTCAATCGCTTGTGGGGAAGATATTCTTTCGTAGCTCACATATGTGAGTGAAATATTGGCCCGCATAAATCAGCTTATATCATAACATTGTTTCTCATGCGCATTGGCACGATGTTTGTTATGAAGATTGTGGCGACAAGAGAGGAGAGAGGACCAATGGTGGATATATGTCTATAATGTTCAAGCAAACCATACGCTGGGTCAAGTACCTCTGTGGTGTAAGTTACTTCTTGGTGTGGTGTTCAATCGGGATTATGTTGCTGTACTACTATGAATAGACACAATTGTGTTCTCTATCCTTGTTCTAATTTCCTTGAAGACTATCAGCTTATTGAGATAATAATCATTCAGATGGATGATGAACGGAGATTTTCCAGATGGAAAACAATTCAAAGAATTTACTCTCCTTGTATCAATTTTATGGTGAGAGTGACATATCCAAAGATCATGTCTAATTACTCAGATGAAGTATGGTTTCGAGATGATGCAACTAATGGGATAGTGATGGTGATCCCCATGATCTAGTCAAGGAAATAATCTAGATGACTATATTGATGCTACTGGTAAATGCAGGCTGTTTTGTGCTCAAGTCCATTACCCGTAAATACCCTCCAGCTAGGAGGGAGTGTTAACACATGGTAGGCGTTATGGAGGTATTTACCTCCACGTGGCAGAACTCCGCAGAATAGGGAGGCCCGGAAGAAAGAGAAAACCCTAATGATTTAGCTAATAACTCCTAGAAGTCTTGTCGGCTCAAGAAGATAATTTATATTAGGTTATGAGCCCCCAAGAGAAGAAGCTCACAAAATAATAATAATATAACAATGCACACACATATCCAAAGGGAGAAGTAAGTCTCAACAAAACCCAAGGCAACCACTATAAATACAAGGCTAGTTCCCTCATTTGACAAAGATCTCAGACTGTAGCCCAAGTTTGTGCACCTACCCACCTATGCACACATGTGGAGGAGGACTTCAGGTGCAAACAAGACCAACTAGTTTCAAGATACTGACTATCTATTGACCGTGGTTTGGACTATCCGATTATCTTTTGTGATGTGCTATCCTTTAAAGGTGTGCTACCCTTTGTTTCCATTATCTAGCCTAGGGCTTGCTTCCCATAGGGAATTCTCATGGTGCTCTGAGGGAGGCTTCACCTATGGGGTGATGAGGGTATTGTCAATGATAAAATGAGCACACCATCTTCTATATTCTAACACATGCAAGAAATACACAAGCATGCATTCAAACCAAAGGTGGAGGTTGATATCACACATACTTTTATTGAAAAATTCATGTTGGCCCTTTGGTTGGACAAATGTTGGACGAGTAGGTGGTAATTAAATTAGAATAAGCCTCAAAAGATTATTTTGGAAATTCTTCATCGTATAATGCCTCTTTTCCAATGACCTCCTTTTTCTTTCTATTTTTCAAGATGAAAAATATATGTTGGCCCTTTGGTTGGAAAAATGTTGGATGATTAGGTGGTATTTAAATTAGAATAAACCTCACAAGATTGTTTTGGAAATTCTTCTTTGTAAATGCCTCTTTTCCATTACCCTCATTTTTCTTTCTATTTTTCAATATTTGGTGTCCAGGAGGCATTTAGAGCACCATTCAAGAATTTAAGTCTCTATATATTATCACTAATTTTGTATTAGGATTTGTCCATTTAATATATTTAAACTTGGATTTATGTGTCAATTACATTCACGAGGATTCCATCTATTTTGTTGGGGTTTTGGTTTCTTCTTATTCAAGGAAACCCAATATATTTAGTGTATTTAACTTATCTTGATATGCCTGTTTGTATAAATAATGTATGAAATGTGTAAGTGGCAATCATTGTTGTCCTCCTTCACATAGTATTTCAACAATTTGGTGATCTTATGAGAGGTAGATGATGAATCCGCAATTCTTTGGTTGAGAACTCGGCATGGATCAACAATGTAAATATTTTGCAAATGGCACAAATTGTTATGGCATGTTTATTTTGTGAAATAGAAACCTATAGTTGATGTGATTTTGCTACACAACCACTTTTGTGATTTTAATTATGAATCTACCCAAATAATTCAAATTACCATTTAAATAATGCAAATTGAAATTTCAATCATTCTTCCTCCACTAGTACATGATGATTTGAGTGCCTTGTATCAAACAACTAACATTAAGCATCATGTGGTGAGCCAATCATTGGCTCACTACCTGGTGCATCTTGTCTATTCGATACACACTATTCACCATCGAACAAACAAGATGAAAAGGTAGTGATCCAACCAGTGATTGGCTCATTGCATGGTGCTTAATGCTTGTTGGCGAGTGTCCTTAGATGATAGTAAGAAGAACCATTAAACTGCATTTGTCGATAATAGAATATACATAGTTTTTCATGAAATCACAAAAATGTCTTTGATCAAGCCAAAAACCATGACCAAAAATAAGCACCCATGCTTTATAGGTTAGGTCGCACAACATCGGATTCTATGGTGTGCAACCCCGAATGTTGTGTTTATTGCTCCTCGACAACTATGAGTAATGAGACACATAAGTAGGTCAATGTCAGCATCTTATTATTATTTCGTGTTGATATTAATGGATCCAAGTTAAATATATTTATTGATGTGCATTCATCCAAGCTCTAATAGATATAATGTTTCCATACATGACAAGCAATGAGAAAACACATGGGAAGCCACCTTCATGGTGATCAGAAGCATAAGGGAATTGATGATAAAATAACAATATTTGTGCCACGTTCTCTCCATTATTAATCATCCATTTCAAAGATTTCAGCAAATGACCCTTTTTTCCACGAATTGATGGCTCTAAGGAGTGATGAGGTGTCATAAAGGTACCAACAATATTTGAACCAGTGACCAGATGGGGACTAAACCCCACATTGTTCAACTTCCCTACTACCTGGGCTCTTTTAGAAAATGACATGTCAAATATAAGATATATATCGGTCATTCGATGATATTTTATGTTGAGCTCTCATATCACATTACACTGTGTTATACAAACCATCCACATTTAACATAGATGTTAAATTTCATGACATCTCTCAAAGCACATTAGTCCTTCAAAGAGGCTGACTACATTATTACGTTAAATCATTGCTCAATCAATTGATTGTAGGATAAACATAAGTGCATATGTGTTCATTTTATCACAAGGCATAAGTGCTTAGTAAAGCATAAATTTCATCACATGGCATAAGCTCTTAATAAAGGATAAAACTAAGTTAAGGTGGTTTTCTTGAGTGGTTGGGAGGTAGGTCTTGCAATATATCTACCTTATACTTGGGTTTAAATTTCCAATGAGACGTTGGCCCATTGTGATAAGGCTAGAAAGGTATATTCCCCATGAGTGGACTCCCTTGGCGAGGGCATCTTCGTACATCTTATCCCTTGTGAAATTATAAGTTTCTTGCTAGGCATTGGCTTGCAAGTTTTTGACAATAGCTCAAGGTTTATAGTGGAAACTAGTGAGATTTAAACCTATACCTTGCCTAATTAATCCCAACCAATTACCAATTTCCTTAGATCTAAAAATAAAAATAAAACATAAAACTAAATCCATCTCATGGAACTCTCCATTGCTCAAAATGAACCCAATAAGCATAGTAACTAAGGGTTTCAAATGGATGTGTATTCGAACTAGAGACTACCTATATAATACGACAAAGTATTTGATCCAGGTGGATATCAGCGGCCACCCATCTTTTCCAACTGGCTCAAAACAACTTTCTGGCAATTTTGACAATTTACTATTTTTAGCAGGTTTTAACTTCCGGGGCCATTTTGAGGGCCTAAATGAAGATTTTTCGAGATAGAGGTTCTCAATGATATCCAAAGGCATATTTATCCCTGAAAATGAATCTCCTCGATGATACCTTTCCAACGATCTATCATACGCCTAAAACGGAGATCGTATGCAAAAGTTACGACCCCGGGAAGTTGATGTACTAACTTACCCAAACGGGGCCCACATGACTTTTGGCGCTTCATCTCCTAGGGTTAGGTTTTTGTAGTTTATAGGAATTTTGGCATTCTCATTTTATTGTAAAAGGGCCTTCAAAACCTCATTATAACCATCTTCTTAGAGAATTGTGGTAGGCATCACATCTCTTCTCGGAGATAAAACATACCATTCTGGCAGTCTTTCACTCTGTATTTTCACGGAGTCATTTATTTCATTAATGAGAAATCATGTATTATTGTATATATGTGTGTTTATGGTTGCATGTCGATAAATTTGTATTATTATATTATTGAATATACGTGATATCTGTGCATTTCTTTATTATATCTCCACTCTCATTTAGATAGAAAATAATCGGATGATGGTATCGAGGAAGCCCGAGTTGTTCTTGATCGTTTCAATGCATGTCCATGGCGAGTCAGAATTATAGAATTTGGGTCTTGAGCTTGTCTCTCTTGAGGGACAATCGGCTCTCGCAAGAAACCCTCAATGGCCGGAAGAAGAGAAAGCTTATTGAGGCCGGTGATCCTATCAGTGTGTTGTTTGAGCAAGCTCTCGTGTGACAGAGGTACGAAATGATGGAAATTTTTCCCACATCCTTCAATGCCTATCGATAGCAGGTGCATCTTCATCCAAGCGACCACTTTGGAGGCACCTAGCCTTTCAAGGTACAAAGTTAATTTTGATATTCACAGTATTTGGAAGGAATGAGGATAGATGTAGAATCCCTAGAAAATGGTTAACTCTGCTAGAAGGTTATTTACCTGTTCCCAATTTTTCGACAAAGAAAGATCCCGCACTCCTTAAAGCTCCCTCATGTCAAACATTGGTGGGAACTTACTTGGAGAAAAGTTTCCCACAGAGGAGTGCGGAATATATGGGGCCGATCCACCCAGGATTTTGTGGATGTGGTAAAGGGCAATTATTGCATTGGCAACTATGAGACCCGGTACATGAGATGGACCACAACGCTACTTGGTAGAGAGGGGTGCTTTGGACGAGTTCCTAATACCTTCCATACCTTTACGCGCAAGTGGGTATCAAGACTCAGCGACATTTGGTTTTAAAATACGGTGAGGGCTCTACAGATATCAAACTAAAATGCTCGTTTTTTGGACATCATCACTTGAGTGCTGCCCTATGCTCGATATGTTGTTAAAATCGAGAAAAATTTAAGCCGCCGGAACAAAAGCGGGGAGTTCGGTCACATAGTCTGCAACAATGGCGTGAAAAGAGACAACCCTAACAATGATCTCGAAGAAACCAATCCAGAACCACCGTGGGAAAAGAAGGGTCATGGGAGAGAAAGAAGGGACGCTAGAAAATGGTGTGAATTCCACAAAGGCCCCTGGCACAACATGGATAGATATTAAGCTCAAAGCGGTCATTGGTGGTTGAGATCAAAGACAAAAGGAGCCGAGCGATTGAGAATCACGATTACGAAAATACCGGTAAAGAATGAGATCATTGATCTGATTGCTATTGTTGCTACCGCGGCAATTCAACCGGAAGAACCAACGGATCCAGAAGAAGGGGCCTTTTTTCATTTCAGATGTGGGTGAGGGGACAGCATTGTATTGATAGCGGAAGCCAAAGAACCTCATCTTAGTAGGAGTTGTCAAACAGTTAGGATTGTCGACAACACAACGACCATACAACATTGGAATTGCACTTCGCCCGGAGCGAATCTTTAGTAATACGACTAGCGGTATCAATTCATGGCATCCAACCCTTATAGGATGAGGGTATTATGTGATGTTGCCCCATTTGGATATACGTCGATGATGTTCTCTTGGGCTAGCCATATATGTGGAAGTGCCATGCTATTTATGAGTCTTGACCTGGTAGTGTCATTGTCTGCTGTGGGGTCGTCTCGGGAATGCCAGGTATTTCCCACTACTATTCCACCTAAAAGTGCATAAAGTGGTATCTCATGCGCGGGAATTTAGCTTCTTCTGTCGTTTCAAAGGGAGAGCGGAAGACCTTTGCAACCCTCTACGACCTGCGCCCCAAGCACCTTCACCATCCCTCTGAGGCCGAGGTCCAGCAATGCTTTGCGGTAAAATGCAGATTTAATACGCACAGCATCCTCTCATGTAGCGACTTGTTGGAATAGCCTCAACCTCAAACCGAGGTTCATGATAGACTTCACAAACTGAGCGGTCTGACGTCTCAAATGAACAGCGTCCACCAAGATCACGAGGTCAGCAACACCCTTCTCCCAAGGGAACTCAAAATGGAGACCATTTGCTACAAGAGGAGGATTTATCTAGAGTGGATATCGGTGGCCACCCACCTTTTCAGCAGCTCAAAATAGCTTTCTAGCAATTTTGACAATTTACTATTACAGCGAGTTTAACTTTCGGGGCGGGGCCTAAATGAAGGTTTTTTTTTTTGAGATAGAGGTTCTCAATAGTAGTTGAAGGCATAATTGAGCCCCAAAATGAACTCCCTCGATGATACCTTTCCAACTTGAGCTATCATCGCCTAAAGCGGAGTCATTATGCAAAGATTCTGACCCGGAAGTTGATGTACTACACACGCCTAAAACGGAGATAGTATGCAAAAGTTACGACCCCGGGAAGTTGATGTACTAACTTACCCAAACGGGGCCCACATGAATTTTGGCGCTTCATCTCCTAGGGTTAGGTTTTTGGATGTCTAGGAATTTTGGCATTCCCATTTATTGTAAAAGGGCCTTCAGAGCCTCATTGTAACCATGTTCTTGTGAATGCGAGTAGTTGTCACATCTCTTCTCAGAGATAAGTTGCCACCATTCTAGTGAGTCTTTCACTCTGTATTTTACAGTCTCTGTACATTTCTTTCATTAATAGAAATCGTGTATTACTGTATATTTGTGTTTATGGTTGCATATCTGATACATTTCTGTTATATTATTGAATATGTGCGATATCTTTGTGCATTTCTTTATTATATCTCCGCTCTCATTTCATGCCGAAAATAATCCAGATCAGTATTCAAGAGACTCATCTAACATGCAAACTTATGTGCATAAAGATGCACAATGTTATAGAACTAAGTGCTTTGGCATAAGACCTAATGTTGCATCCAAATCCAATTTTAACTTTAAACTCAAATATAACTTGAAGCAAGAGGGAGTTGCAAAGGTAGCAAGTCCCTACCTTCAGTTGAGATTCAAAACAAGAGGAAGCAATTAATTTCGTTGTGGATTCAAACAACAAATGAATTAGAAACCAGATGTTTGAGAACTGAAGCACTGATGAAATGGAAGACAACTCCTTGCTT
This sequence comes from Picea sitchensis, assembly GCA_010110895.2. Lineage (NCBI taxonomy): Eukaryota > Viridiplantae > Streptophyta > Pinopsida > Pinales > Pinaceae > Picea > Picea sitchensis. Next base: position 27,066 of record SNQJ01S0042480.1, read on the forward strand.
TCTTTTTGTGAGAATCACCTAGAGCTGCAATGATAATCGGTTTTCCTACTAATTATTCAAAGGAGGAAGCATATTAAGGGAAAAAAAACAACAATCATTTTGCAAAATAAACATGTTGGCATTTGAATCTCTGGAGATTACAATGGTATATCCCAAAAGAAATGTTCAAAACAAGCTACCATACCTACACTAAGTAGTCATCTTAAATGAATGAATTCAAAATTCATTATTATTGTGTTGAGAGGCTTATACTCTAATCCACTATAAATTGAATACGAGGTAAATGTGAAATAATAATATTAAAATATCAATTAAATAAATATGTATTTTCCTCATATTATATTTAGCTACAAATTGTTTAGTTGTCAATCAAGTAATTGACATTTTCTAGTAAAGTATATGCTTTTCATAGATGTGAGAGAGAAAGCTTGACCAGGATCTTTTCTCTTTCTCTGCTTGGATTGCGATCACAAGCTCTTGTTTCATCTACCAAATGTTACTTCTACGCACCAAGGAGAGTTAACACCTCGCTTGCCATATTAGGCTCAATATTTTCGCTAATATTCTCATTACCAAGGTCTGTCACTAAATCTTTACTGCATTGCCTCTAACATTTCACCCCACTGTGAGATGCATGTGCCTTGGTAATAAGGGGAAAATGAAAAAATTGGGTTTTGTAACATTTCAAACATACTCCATGTGAAAAAGGCGGTGGAGTAAATGCCAAGAAAATGCACTAGAGATGGGACAAGGTATGGTTGGTTGATTTTATTTCAGTGTTCATGAACAAATTTGACATTGCTTGGTGTTTTTCCAATGAATATTTAGAGTCATTGTGCTCATTTGGACCATGGTTGAGCTATTGAAGTTTTACAATTCATTTGTCAAGGCACTATACATGAAGGCTTTGTCTAACTATTATATTAAATGTTTTTTTTCTCTAGAATCTGACGATATAAATTTGCATGAAATCATTATTTTTTGTTGTTTAAAACCCATTTTTAAATGCATAAACGGATTCATCATGCTGGAAAACCTCTAAGGCACTCGAATTATACATAAATAATTACTCAAATCTAACAATTTTTTGTCGGATTTCGGACAAATTTCCTCGAAAAATATCGCCCGAAAAAAATCATTTTATAGAACGTTTAGACTACGACGTACTGAAATGTTATGGGAATGTGTATTCAATAAATAAAATAGCAGGTGGCTTCAATGTGACTTCTTGTACGATGTTTTTGATACATGTGATTTGTTCTTCCCTGTGCCTACCTAAACCTTACAATGTTTTGAATAATATTTTATGCTTGGCATCTAACAGTATTTGAATGCTTATAATTTTGTAGATCTGTCCAATGATATCCATGATTGTTTTTCAAAGAATTACTTCGTAATTGTAAAAACATAGGAAGTTTATTCCACAAAAGTTGAGCAAAGCCTAGAGGTTGCTCTACATTCTGTTGCCTTTCCCCCCTGACCTATCTACCCTTGGAGTCCATAGCTTCATTCACTACCCTGCTGCTAATGCTAGAATTGCTTGCACAGGTCTTGTGAGCATCATGCCCATGGTAGTGAGGATAAATATATCATTTCCATTAATAAATTTGAGGAATCTTATGATAGGAAGCTTTAAAACAAAGTGGTATTCCTAGCCTCTATTTGGAAATCGATTGTATGGTTGATGGGTTATAGATTTCTTTTGCAAACACTTTATATTTGACATGGCCATGAGTTGATTGATTGTGGTATTGGTATCTCATAAACTTTGACTATGGTCAAGGACATCATAGCATGTTTTTTCTTCCACATGCAATTTGAGTTTAGATTCTAGCGTAATATCTGTATCTGGCTCATCTTTTACAGATTTTCAATTTTTCCATTTCAAAAGAATGAAATTTTAGTTTCCTTGCTTTAAACAATTGGTTTCATCTAGTTCTTATGAGAATCTTCATTTTAAAAGGTTTGGAAAACTGGAGGAAGCTCTTTGTTTGTATTTTGTTCTTTTTGTGGGTGATTGTTTTGAGTGGTGTAATTAAGTTGAAAAAAAGTATTGATTTGTAAACTTTCGTGGATATTCCACTGGAACAGTTCCTCACAATAGATTTTATAATATTCTAAAATCTTAAATTATGCAAATTACTTTCTTATATACCAGATTACTGATTACTATCTTATTGCTTTAAATTATGAAAACAACTAAAATATGAAAATGAAATAAATGAGCAAAAGAACAAATCATCCACATAAATGAACACAAGATGCATCCTGGGAAACCCAATATGAGAGAAAACCCAGCAGAAGGTGAGGCCTATGCTCTACTATATTTTCTTCAAATGCAAATATAAAGAAATAGGCACTATGTGTGGAGTTGCCTCTGACAATGTGGCTTGTATGGCTACTACATAATATATCCTCCTCTATTATGCTTTCAAAATACCACTAGTAGATGCTCTGCTCAACCATAGAACAAATACAATTCTAAATAATGGAACCCCTTTCTCCTCCTAGAAGCCCAATGTTTAACATGGCCTGATAGTTATCTAGGGTTAGGGTTTTGATTTCTTCAACCCTCAATTAGTGATCAAGTTTATACCTTCTAGAATCTTCTTGAAATTCCACACATGGCTAGCCCCTTATTTGTGAGTAATGGGGGCTGACGTGACATCCACTCGTACCATGGTGGTCAACAAGGTAAGTCAATTTGTGGGAGGAATAAATTTTGCATAGAAGACTTGATTGAGGTGATTTTTGCATCGTTAGAAATATCTTGGTGTATAGATCAACATCGATGGTGTGGGAAATAGTTATAGATGTTGTAACCCCCAAAAATGTTGTTTAATTCCTTAAAATGGCCTCGGAAGGTTCCAAACCTCAATTTTCCAAACTATGACCTCCCACTAAAATGGCCCTGGAAGCCAATTCCTCCATTTTTTCCACCCAAAAAGTACTGATATAGATGAAAAATTGTATGATGATCCAATCTGGATCTCATATGCTCAAGGGCCATGGACTATTCATGCTTATAATTTCAATGGTCTTTTTAGAAAATCGTGAAGAATGCCTTTAGAACTAAAATGATGTTTTTGAATATTATTGCATAGATAGATGATGATTAAGTAAGAACAGAAGTTGAAGAGCATAAGGATATACCCAAGACTAGATATAGGTATGGATATTCGCTAATTTAGGATATCAGGAAGCAAATGTAATATATTTAGCTTTTGTTATAACCATTCCTTGATTTATATTCTTGTAAGATATACAAAGTTTTAGCAAGAAAAGGCACATTTATTCAGGGTCTATAGTTATGTTACTAATTTTTTCCTCATTAAGGGACTTGTTTATTTTCTCCATGGTTATTTATGTTTCAAAGTAAAGTTCATGCATATGAAATGTTGGAACACGAATAATTTTGATCTTTTGAAGTTTAGATTTTGCCTCTTAGAAATAAAGTTTTACCCAAAAAAGCAAAAAACTTAGAGAATTGCCTTTTAAGTTTTAAAATAAATCCATTGGTTGTTATTTAGCAACAAGGTGCTCACAATATATAGTGTCGATGAGTTATGCTAATTTGATCGAACGGTCCTAATGATCTTCGAAGTTTAGAAGATGCCTAAGTTTCAAAAGGAAATTTTTAATAGTCGCTTCGGAGCTTCGAGATTCAAGTATTCCAACGAATCTAAACAACAAAAACCCTGAAACTCCAAAGCCCGAAGATAGCCACTCGCGATAAATCCTAAAGGACATATGGATGAATCATGGGACATGTGTCTTTTTCTTTGGGCTGACACATGGCACTTATTTTTGAAATTTTCGTTGGATGATTCACACATTTTCAATTGACGCGTGGCACCTCTCTTTTCTTGACACATCATACAGAATGATGTCATCTCTTCCATGTCAATCCGGGAGATTTCCCTTCGGGATTTTTAACAAATATTGAGTTCACAAACCACCGAAGTATCAAAGTGTCAAAGTAATAAGGATTATGAAAAGTAAAAAGGAGTTAATAAAACGTTTAATAGAGGAGGTTAATCGCGATTAAGTATTAATTAATCATTCTACAGTTTCGGAATTCGAAGGTTTTCTATCATGCTACATCCAAGACTCCCAAACGTCGAACTGTCGAAGTACTGAAGGCTAACTCAATGTTGAAAACATGATTAATTAAAACATAAAAATGATTAATAATAGATTAACTTCTCCGTGAATTCGACCTTCGGGAGATTTCTGCCCTCTTACATTCAAAGCCTCCGAACGTCGAATCGTCAAATTGATAATGACGCTTATGATTGGCTAAATTTAACGATTTGAATAATTATTGTGATTTTCCAGGTAATAAATTCCATTAAGTTCTTCGCCAGTAGAGCTATATGAAGACCGATAGAATTTGTGAATAAAGCTCTCTGAATTTCAAAGTTATTTTACCATTTGCAATTAACAATTTTTTATTCAATGAAGAGCTTACAGACTTCTCTTGTTATAGGTAGGAAAATTTTATTTCCTTAAGGATTATGGCGCCACGAAAATTTGCAAGGAATCTTGATGGATCACATTTCAAATCTAGCAGAACGCTAAACCGGTTTGACAACTTGATAAACTAGGGAAGGGATAAATCTGTAAGAAGCGCCAAGATGATCGGGTTCGAAGTATCATGGATCATGAGATCAACGACCGAGAGAGATCATGGGGAGCGAAGTTGTGCAGGGTTTAATTTCAAAGGGAGGTCTCGTAATTTAAACCGTGGTTTTCTCTCGGGGATACGTGGCATCACCAAGTGTATTGCGGGATGAAAGGCGGGTTACCTCAAAACCACTTCTTCACGCCCCCGCAAAATAGAAAAGTATAAAGGGAATTCAGGTCATTTATGTTATTCAATCATTATTTGACACTGGACCATTAGAACCCTGACTCAAAACCTATCCAAGTACCACCCCCATATCTTCAACTACAATTCTTTATCCCAGTAAACGTATTCGAAGGGACAAAAGACAACAGAATCAGTGGTGAAGACAGTAAGCCAATGATTGTGGTGGCATTAATGGACATGTGTACCTAGTTAAAATAACAAAGGAAAATGAATGCATCTTCGAGAAAATGAAGGGACAAATGAAGCGCCAGCACATCAAATCAAGACTCAACAATATCTTCATGTTGTTATGTCATTCAGATTGTATTCTATTTTTAGGCAGATATTGTGGGAAGTCCAAGGGTTTTTTCAGTTGAAACAATTTTTGTATAAATATATAGATCTTATATCTATTCGAGCGGTGGCTTCTAGCCCAATGTTGGATGCTTCTTGCCAGATGTAAAGGAGAACTTTTTTTAATATTAATACAAGTGCAGATAGAGATTCTAAGTTTCGTTCAATTTGAGTTATGTGTTTCCTCTGTGTTTCCATTTTCTTTGAATTTCTTTTTGTAGTTCTTGAAGAGTGAATGATTACAATTTGGTATTACATCTACTGTGATCATCATATATCAGAAGTTCATTTCGTAACAACTTTTCCTCTGTTATTACTGTGATTAAAACAAGACCTGTGACCTGTGTGAATGACTACATTTGTATCTCCTCTCAAGGGTGCATCTTCTACTACAAACAAGGTGAGACTTATCTGTAATTAATACCTAACTTTGTTTTAACAATTTTGTGAATCTTTTCTACGCCATTTGACATTATAATTGTGACTCAGATAACAAGATACAGCCTCTGTATTGTCTTATCATTAATTTCATTTAAAGATTATTTCTCATAAAACTGAAGGTAGAAAAAGCACTTATAAAAATACTTCATTTTAAATCTTTGATGCCTAACATTATTCTTCGATCCTTAGAATCAATCTCAGGAACAACATATTTTTGGCGCCGTTGTCGGGGATGGTTTTGAATGTCTACATCTTCCTTGGGGTACGACAAAGATTAGATATATTCCTTGATGGTGAACAAGGGATAGGAATTCAACTGGCTCTGATCATTCACCTGGCGAGTCCTTGATTTGTAGACTCCATATGATTCACTGGTGACTCCACTGGTTTCCAAATGTCAGTTTCTTTCGTTGCTCAGATTGTTGCGAGGTTTTCTCCTTTGGATTTTACAAAAATTTTGGGTTTTCCAAACGTTGTTCCATACATTGAAGTTTGGAAAAATAGAATTCCTAATTTCAGAGAATATGTGGGTGAAAATCCCACACAACACTTCTTTGAGTTTCATAAGCTTATGGATCAACTAGATATTCACCATGAAGATGTTTTGATGAAACTGTTCATGTTTAGTCTGGGAGGAGATGCTTGTCATTGGTACAAGTCTCTTCCTCATTCCAGCATCTCATCATTAAAATAATTTCATGCTTCCTTCCATAAGTATTGCAGGAGGATCTATCCAGACGATCTTCTTTTTGAAGATTGTTGCAATTTAGATTTCATAGAACAAGATTGTAAAGATGATCAGTTTGTTGATGAAAAATTAGAACATGATAGCAATTGTGGTCAAATATATGAAGAAGAATTTGCAGAAAAACAAGATCACCTTCAATCAAATCAGGCAAATTTATGCGAAGAAGACTTTGAAGTAAATCAAGAAGAGGTTTCTTGCAACAGTAAGAATGAAGACGACATGATTGCAATTAAAAATGAAGAAATCCTTACAGACCCTCCAGTCTTTCAAGAAGATCAAAGACAAGATGATGTATCTTCTGTTGATCAAGATCCTTGAGAAGGTCAATGGCTTATTGAAGACCATAAGCAATCAGCTCTTGGAAAATATGATTTTGGTAATGATGCTAATAATGGTAACAATACTCTAAGTGCATTTGTCATTGTACCAAATGTTCATAGTATTTACTGTCATGATCAAACTATTGTTCGAAATTATTATTTTGATCAAGCTGCTAGTATTCAGTCATCATTACTAGATTATCAAGAAATGGAGGTTTTTGAAAGTCAAGGTTAATAAATTTTATATAATCAACATGTTTGTGATAAGTATCCAGCCGATGGAGAAGAGTAGATTTATTTCCCAGCATGCATGGAAACATACAATAGTTCTCCTTTGTTTGATAACTATGATGAATGTGATCTTGGAGTTGATGAGCAACAAATTATTTCTTCAGAGATTTTTGTTCAGATGGAAACCAATCAACAACATCATAAAAGAAATCAACCTGTGTATGACATATATCAATAATATTCTTGGACAGACGATAAAGGAGATAAGGAGGAGTTACTGGAGTAGTTGATCTCTCCTTCCTATTTAGCAACTGATGAGCAGCAGACTAGTGAGCCTCAATATGACATTCTCAATCCAGAAAAAGAAAAGATTAGTAGTGGAGAAAATGTGCAAAGGAATTTCATGCAGATTGGCCAGCGGGAAGAGGTATCGGTTGACTCTGAAAATTCTTTATCTTTTCATGATCTAGTGGTCATTTGGTTGGAGTATTTCCTTCAAAAGGTCCAAAATGTTGTAGTGTTTTTTTTGCAACCAAACTTCAGCAGTAAGCACAAGCTACCTATTCATTCTTTGCTAAAAAAAGTTATTGTTTTTTTATTCCTTCATCCAGCATAAAACAAGGTATGTTAAGCAATCCACTATTCACATGGCTCCATTGGAAATTCCATATTAATTGATCAATGGAAATTCGCCTGATTAGTGTAGGGCCAATGTATATAAATAAGTTGTCCAAATCAACATTTCATTTCAACATTCTAGTTTAGCATTTTATTTCAGTTCAGTAGTTCGGTTCTCAGTTTGGCATCCAGTATGGTTCAATTTTTAGGCAGTATGACTCCATAGCCCAATGACGGAGTTTAGAGTTTGACATGGTTAATTTTTGGTCGCAGAAGGATGAAGTTAAGTGGTCTACTGTTCTTGGTGCTTTGCAAAATAGATCTTGGTGAACAGGAGATGAGGCTAAAAAAATAAAAAATCAAGCATTGGATTTCTCTAAAAGTAGTTGATAAATAAATAATATTCCTTGTTGAAAATTCAAAAGAAAAATAAGGTATGAGTTCCTATTCTTCTTTATAGTCCAAATAAAATTGATTGATTTAAATACAAACGATTTTTTTCTCATAATAATGTTATCACCTGATCTAAAAATTGGAGATGTAGAAAAATATAACTCGAAGTTTCATGCTCATAAATTCTGAAGCCATCTCTGGTATAAAAAATAAAAATAATAATAAATAAACACGAAAGAGGTCTGAACTTAATACACAAACTTGTGTGGGATTAGGACATTTTTTTTCAGACCCTCTAAATCTTTGATTTGATTATTTTTACCTATCCCCGAATTTTTATTCATTTCAGATTTTCTTTCTCCTTTCTCATCCTTTTAGTCTTCATAGAAATAAAAATACTAAGCCTGACTCTGAAAACTCAAAAGCATATTTTCAAAACAAGATTAAGCGAATTTTTTTACGTTCCTTTTATTTTAATTGAAAAGGTATGTCTAGGCTAATCCTGACAATTTTAGCTCTGATATCAGATTTTAAACTGACAAATTTGCTCAAGGTTTATCCCTGAAAAGATTAAAATTCCCCAAAATTTTACCCTATAGGCGAAGGTGTATTGAAAATTGGAAGAAAGTTAGTCTAAGAGTATTCTTAAAATCGTTGATAGACCTCCTTTTCAATCTAAAGATTTTAAACAGATATCATCCCTTGTATGTTACATACAAATTGATTGCCCCCACTTCAAAATGTTAAAGTACAAGACAAATGGTGAAAGGAAATTCATAATTTGATTGCCCCCATCTTGTCCAAAAGAGATGATGAAAGGAAATTTGTATATCGATTTCCCTCATCTCAGTGAAATGCAAGTATTAATCGAAGTGGTGAAAAGAAATTCAATGGGAGAAGTAGATAACTTCACCGAGGTACTGAATAGGCTCGTTGGCAGTGAAGCAATATCTATGATATATGTAAGGTTGTCATACATATCTATATATCATACTATGTTATCTAGTTCTCTTTCCGGTGATATTTTCATCCTAAACCAACTAGGGATTCCCTAAATAAATATGTTACATCTGTTTAACCTTGAAGCAAATGAAGTTGGTCAAAGCTTGATATTTTAGTTAAAATTATTTTGATTATCTTAAACAATTCCGAAATCAATTTTAAGAAAAAGAAATTCTTAGTAGCCTAACTTGAGATCAATCATTAAGTATGCTTTGGATATTTTTTGGACTTGGTTAAGCTCATTTTTTCTATGTATGATTAATTCTTAAATAAGCTAGAAAATGTTTTTCAAAAAGCAATAATGACTCCATTTACCCAATAAAGGCACTTGGTCTACTATTCTTTTGTGCCTCACAGGGAGCCATAATCCCCAGATGGAGCCTATGTTGGAACACGAATAATTTTGAGCTTTTGAAGTTTAGATTTTGCCTCTTAGAAATATTTTTTTACCGAAAAAAGAAAAAAACTTAGAGACTTGCCTTTTAAGTTTTAAAATAAATCCATTGGTTGTTATTTAGCAACAAGGCACTCACAATATCTGTCGTCAATGAGTTACGCTAATTTGATCGAACGGTCCTAATGATCTCCGAAGTTTAGAAGCTTCCTAAGTTTCAAAAGGAAATTTTTAATAGTCGCTTTGGAGCTTCAAGCTTCGGGTATTCCAACGAATCTAAACAACAAAAACCCCAAAAATATGAAGTCTGAAGATAGCCACTCACGATAAATCCTAAAGGACTTATGGACATGTCATGGGACACGTGTCTTTTTCTTTGGGCTGACACGTGGCACTTATTTTTGACATTTCCATTGGATGATTCACACGTTTTCAAGTGACATGTGGAACCTCTCTTTTCTTGACATGTCATATAGAATGGCATCATCTCTGCCACGTCACTCCGAGAGATTTCCCTTTGAGAGTTTTAACAAAGATTGAGTTCACAAACCAACGAAGTATCAAAGTGTCGAAGTAATAAGGGTTACGAAAAGTAAAAAGGAGTTAATAAAATGTTTAATAACAGAGGTTAATCACGATTAAGTATTAATTAATCACTCCACAATTTTGGACTTCAGAGGTTTTATATCATGCTACATCAAAGAGTCCCAAATGTCGAACTGTCGATGTACTTAAGGCTAACTCAATGTTTAAAAAACAATTAATTAAAACATAAAAATGATTAATAATAGATTAACTTCTCCATGAATTCGGCCTTTGGGAGATTTATGCCCTCTTACATTCAAAACCTCCGAACGTCAAAACGTCAAATTGATAATGATGTTTATGATTGGCTAAATTTTACGATTTGAATAATTATTGTTATTTTCCAGGTAATAAATTCCATTAATTTCTTTGTCAGTAGAGCTATACGAAGACTGGTGGACTTTGTGAATAAAGCTCTATGAATTTCAAAGTTATTTTACCATTTGCAATTAACAGTTTTTTATTCAGTGAAGAGCTTACAGACTTCTCTTGTTATAGATAGGAAAATTTCATTTCCTTAAGGATTATGGCGCCACGAAAAATTGCAAGGAATCTTGATGGATCAGATTTCAAATCTAGTAGAACGCTAAACTGGTTTGGCAGCCTGATAAACTAGGGAAGGGACAAATCTGGTAGAAGCACCAAGTTGATCGGGTCTGAAGTATCGTGAATCATGAGATCAATGGCTAAGAGAGATTGCGGGGAGCGAAGTTGTGCATGGTTTAATTTTGAAGGGCGGTCCCGCAATTTAAACCGTGGTTTTCTCTCGGGGATACGTGGCATCACCGGGTGTGTTGGAGGATGAAAGGCGGGTTACCTCAAAACCACTTCTTCACGCCCCCACAAAATATAAAAGTATAAAGGGACTTTATGTCATTTATGTTATTCGATCATTATTTGACACTGGATTGTTAGAACCCTAACTCAACACATGTCCAAATACCACCCCTATATCTTCAACTACAATTATTTATCCCAGTAAACGTATTCGAAGGGACAGATGGCAACAGAATCAGATGACAAAGACAGTAAGCCAATGATTGTGGTGGCCTTAATGGACATGTGTACCTAGTTAAAAGAACAATGGAAAACAAATGAATCTGTGAGCAAATGAAGGGACAGATGAAGTGCCAACACATCAAATCAAGACTCAACAATATCTGCATGTTGTTATTTCATTCAAATTGTATTTTATTTTTAGACAGATATTGTGGGAAGTCCAAGGGTTTTTTCAGTTGAAACATTTTTTGTATAAATAGATAGATCTTAGATCTATTCGAGGGGGGGATTCTATCCAAATGTTGAGGCTTCTAGCCCAATGTTGGATGCTTCTTTCTGGATATAAAGGAGAACTTTTTTTAATATTAATACAAGTGCAGACAGAGATTCTAAGTTTCGTTCAATTTGAGTTATGTGTTTCCTCCGTGTTTCCATTTTCTCTAAATTTCTTTCTCTATTTCTTAAAGAGTGAATGATTACATTTTAGTATTACATCTACTGTGATCATCATATATCAAAAGTTCATTCAGTAACAACTTTTGCTCTGTTATTAATGTGAGTAAAACAAGACTCGTGACCTGTGTGAATGGCTGCATTTTTTATCTCTTGTTAAGGGTGCATCTTCTACTTTTCTTCTACTTCAAACAAGGTGAGACTTATCTGTAATTGATACCTGACTTTGTTTCAACAGTTTTGTGAATCTTTTCTATGCCATTTGACATTATAATTGTGACTCGGATAACAAGATACAGCCTCTGTATTGTCTTATCATTAATTTCATAGATTGATTATTTCTCAAAAAACTGAAGGTAGGAAAAAGCACTCATAAAAAAATTCCATTTAAAATCTTTGATGCGTGACATTATTCTTTGAGCCATAGAATCAATCTTAGGAACAACATGACCTAGCCTTAAATTAATTGTGCAAATTGTAGTAAATATGGTACTATAGTAGAAGTTGGGTGACAAGCAACATATGACTCATCAAAATATTCTCCTTAGAATACAATTTATCCTCATCATTCAATGAATGACACTTCAGTTTTCCATTTATCAAGTATTTCTACAAACTGGAAAAACATGCCTTGCATCTAAAGAAACAATTCCTATAATTCTTTAAAGGAGACTATTTTCCCTTCACGAAGGATGGGTGGTTTCAATAATTGAAATGGCTATTATTTTAAGAACATTACCATATTATGGGTTGGTAAATATGGAAGTGGAGAAAACCAAAACCATGGTTTGTTGTGCTTAGTGTCACAAGGAGATTAGCTAAGATGTGTCAATCAACATCACAAGCTTTCAACCCACACATTAATTCTAGTTAGAAACTACCATGAGAATTCAATTGTTTCCAAAGCCACATTTTTCTCTCTATAATGGACAATGCTCCCAGCTATAATATTTCCTCATAAAAATTCACTACAACTTCCCCAACCTTCATTAACCCTAATGTTCTAGGTCTAGTGCATGCAATCCATCTAAATTGAATCTCGTTATGTTAATGAATTGCTAGGAGGTGCAAAGTAAGGTAGTGCATAAGAAGGTCATGGAGAGCACAATTAAGGCCATGTAGAAGGTTTGAAAGAGGTCGTATCAAGTCAATTAAAGTTTGGAAATTTGATTTATTCATTCCAAAAAAAAAAAAGTCTACTTAATGCTACATTCAACGCTTAAATTAATCAATGATTCAACTTTTCAAATTAATGAAATTCATTAATCGAGGTTTGAGAACAAAGATTTCATGCAAAATAAAGCATTTCCTCGATGTGAGGCCAAATAAAAAAGAGGTAGAATTAGGTGATTGTCAAAATAACAAATTTAAAAGTTGATGAATCTATTTGCAAGGATGAAAAAAATTCAACAAGTTGATTCATATAGTTCGTAGCGTGAAAGGAAAGTACTAATAATTGGATATTTCAGTGCTTTTAGTGTGTAATTCTAGCAAGTATTAGTGTTCAATTGGTTTGATGATATAATAAATGAAGTTTAAATCTTGTATATATTAAGAGTTAAGTTAGTTTGTTGGTTCTTGTGGAAGGAGATCCAAAAAAATTGCTCCAAAGAAACTGCATGTTTTGATTTGTTGGTTCTTGTGGAAGGAGCGCAACAAAGTGTTATTTGAAGGAAAAACTCCCTCTATCGGTGCCATTGTCTATAAAACTCTAAATTTTCTCACCTGCAATCAAACAGAGTGTAGGCCGAAGACATTAAGATTGAGCCTGATTTCTCGTATCAATGGATATACGATGACTTTCTTCGACGAAGCATCCATAAACGAGGGAGAAATTTGTGGGGCAGGGGGATATTTGAAAATATTAGATGGCCCGGATGTGAGGTGGATTTTCAATTGCGGAGGAGGATCCAATACGAAGGCTAAACTAGTTGGAGCGTGGGAAACTTTCATTATGGAAAATATCCTGGATATTCATCATATTCAGATGTTGGGGGACTCCAAGGTGGTTATCGAGTGACTGCAATCGAAAGTCAAACTTCATGCCACCAAAATTGAAGGATGGAAGCACAGAGTTTGGCACATGGAGAAAAAAATCCAAGAAACCTACTTTCAACATATATTCATGGAATCAAATGAAGAGGTTGATAAGATATCTAAAAGAGCTCTTGAAGCGTCAAATGGTATTTTGATATATTTCATTTGGAACGGTGAAAGTGAAGGGCCGCCTCAATTTATAAACTTAGAGGGTCCTAGTATTGGAAGATGGAAGAAGGAAAAGTCACTTGGACTAGAGGGTGAACTAAAAGATGAATGGGATAATGATGTAAAAGGTTTAGAGGGTCGGGATTTGAACTAAATGCAGAAAATGATTTTTTAATTTGGCCATGGAATACCAAACAAGGGAAAGTAACTACCAAACAAGCATATGAGGTACAAATGTTGGAGGAGGTGGTGGGAGGACACTAGTTCTGTTTTAAAGATCTATGGATTTGGTAGATTCCTTTAAAAAATAATTTGTTATGTTGGTTAATGTTAGAACAAAAAATACTTACTTGGGAAACTTTGAACAAAAGGGGGATAATTGGTCCTAGTAGATGTTCACTATGTGGTGAAGCTGAGGAAACTCTAATTCATCTATTTATTGACGACACCTTCACCAAAGATATTTGGCACAAAATTTTAAAGGAACAAAATCTAAATATTGTATGGGAGGGTGGTCAACTAATTGACTTCTTTTAGCAGTGGATCAGTAAGTCAGAATTCTGGAAAGAATTGTCTTGTTTCATTTGTTGGGAGATATGGAAGCACATGAACCTGGTCATCTTTGAGGATCATCAAACTTCACAGCTAAAGTTTTGCAATAGAATCTTACAGGATTTGGGTGAATACAAAAACTTTTTGTTGTTCATCCTGTTAGGATTACTCGACCTTCTCTACTAGATTGGAGTTTGCCAATAGGATTTTTTTATGGAGCCGCACAATGTGAGGGCACAAAATGTGGAGCAGGAGTTGTACTAAAGTGTCCAGATGTGGGTCCTTTTAGTCTAATGATGAATTGTGACACCAGAACAAATACCAGGGGTGAACTCTTAGCTTTATGTTGTATCTTATCTTTTGTTGTTTACAAAAAATTAAAAAGAATTCAACTGGTAGGAGATTCAAAGATCATTATTGACTAGTTTCTACATTTAAATAACTTACAGGTGGTTTCTCTTCAACCATGGATGAAAAAGATTCATGCTTTGAGTGGAAAATTTCAAAAAAATAAAGCACACCACATTTATAGAGAATATAATAAAGAAGCAGATCAACTATCAAAACAAGCCTTGCAAATGGAGGAAGAAGGATTATACTTTGTAGCGGGTATGGAAAATCAAATTGAGAAATTTGAAAAACTGCCAATCTACATTTAAATCGATGCAACAATATAGAAGAACCTGAACTTAGCCTTTTTCATATAAGTTTTGTAATGTAAGAGATTTGTATCATTTTGCGAAGTGTTATTATAAACTCAGTGATGGAGGATATTTTTTTTGTGATCGATACCTATGATCGATTTCAGTGATAGAGGATGTAATTTTGGTGTTACTGTAACTTTATCTTTTATGATCTGACAATGTAACAAGGAAACAACAAAGTGTTGTTTCAACAATCTTACTATAAAAGACTGGAAAATACTTTTGTTGTTTCAGCAGTCCTAATATTGTAAAAGAATTTTTATATTCACTAATAATATAAGTATCTTTTTCATTTTTGAAAAAAAAGATTTGAGTTCTAAGTTTTTATTTATTAAGATTACAATTAGCCTAGATGTATCTTAAATAATCATAATAATAATAATAATAAAATATCTTTGAAAGGATTTGATCTCTTTCAATGCTTAATAAATTCATAACTAACATAAATTTTCATAAACGAATTACCAAATGCATATAAACATAACACGATATGACCATAAAACATCCAAAATTAAGATTTAAACAATAACATTAAATGATAAAAAAAAAAAATTGAATAAAGACATATCAAATTTTTAATCATTTATTTCTTAATCCCATTAATAATACTCAATTAAGAAAAAAATAACAATCTTAAGGTTATTAATTGTAAGAACATCTTACAACCACTAACTAATGAAAAGAACGAAAACACCAGTCCAAAATCTAACCATGAAATGAGTTTAGCTCGGGTCATTAGGATGAATGATGTTATCCTCCACATCCAGGTTCAATTCCTACAAGTGATATGTTTTTTTATTGGCCTTGTGCCTTGAATATTCTAGGGTTTACCCTCGGTACCACCCTTGAAATGAGGGGAAGTACTCGAGGTTTTCCCTGGGCTCTTTGTGACCTAGAAACAAAAAATTAGATATATTTTACTTAGGGCAGTTGAGAGGAATGATGTTATCCTCCCCACCCAGGCTCAATTCCCACAAGTGACATGTTGAGCTAATAACAAGTATATTGTTGTAATGGCTTCGAGCATTCTATGGTTTACCTTTAGTACCATCCTCAAAATGAAATATTTTACTTAAGGTGGATATTGAGATTGATTTTTTATTATTAATAATATTTTTTAAATGTTATGTGTTATATCTCCTTCATATCTGGATGTAAAAATCGTCACCTATCAACATAATAAATAAAAAAATCATATATATATATATATATATATATATATAAAGTTGATATAAAAATATTTTACTTAAGGTGGACATTGAATATTCAATTTATATTTTACAAATGGAGTGTGTGTGGCGATGTGAGGTGGAGGCAACTAGGGTTCTACCTTAGTCGATTGTGTAGGTGAAATATTGGAACTTCTTGGTGGCCCATCCATGTATGGTCAACCTTCCCCATCCAGGTGCATTCTCTAGGACTTCAACATTGATGGCAATGATGATTTCCTCATCCCTAGTTGGCTCTTCCTATCTTGGCATTTCTAGCATCCATATGGTGGCGACCTCTTCAGCTGTGTGTGGAATATCCTCCCATGGAACACATGGAACTTGCGTGAAATATTTTCTTGACCAATCTACAGGAGCCA
>SNQJ01S0042480.1:63015-89614 GCA_010110895.2 Picea sitchensis
TGCCATCTATTAACCAGATATTGCGGGTTTATACTGATACCACTACCATGAAATAAATGCCAACTTCCTGTGTAATTAACTAGAGCTTAAATGAAATTTAATTATCACTGTCCAAAAATGGTAACGCTCAACAACTATCACTCAAAATCATATGTTTATTAATCGTTCTGTACCAACTCAATCCTTGATTAATAAAATCATTAAATAATGCATATTAATCGTTGTCAATATGATAACGTCTTCAATAATGATACGCCATCCAGAATTGTTGTGCAAAGCATATGACGATTGCTGTGTAAGTCAAAGAAGGAAACGTAGGTGCATGTATGTGACCGCAGTACATGCACTCACAACTATAACATTCAATTGAATCCAGACCTATATAATAACCAAACAAAGGCATAAGAATAACTAACATGAAATGAAATTTGCCCTCAAAATTCACCAGAGGAATTCGCTGTCATACACAACAACGCACAATTATTTCACTGTCCAAGGATAAGGGTAACTTAGCATTCGATATACACAAAAAATTGCAGAGGAACTAAATATAGAGACGACATAAATTGCTATGAATTCACAGACAATCTGGGTACATTAACAAAATGCAGGCAAGGAATTAGTAGCCGTAAAACGCAGGTCAACAGTAATGAATTTCGCTAAGTTTTAATCATAACCATTCACAGTTAGGCGTGAAAGGATAATGGCTATGGTTATCATAGAATTTCGTTGTCGTTGTAACCACTCTCAACCAAAAACAAGTCGCAACCACTATATATGCAACATTTAAAGTCACGCTGGAAGGTAATAAATCAGAGTAATAATGGTTAAATTCGTTGTCTAAGCTATGAGTTTCATTGTCTTTTAAAGGTGCCAGCTGTTGGTAGAAAATAAAACTGTAACGATGTAATGTTGTCCAACGCATGACTAATATCTAACATTTCTTGTTGTTTAACATATTATATCTTCAATAATTAAAACATATTAATTTCTACTAGACCTTACACGAATTTAGTCGTTGCAGTGTTCAATTCGCTGGGTAACATAATAATGTAGTGTATCAATGCAAAGAGAGTTCACAGTAAATAAGACATTACAGAGTAACCATGCCCAGAAATGTCAAAGAAAATCGCACCGTCGCTATCCAATGCTAATCGATATTTTAGAAGAAAAAAAAAACGCAAGCTAGAGCATGAAAAACATAGGGCAGATCACCATCAAAATTGATTAAAATTCAAAGGAAATCATAGTCCAATAGCTGAGAATAAAACGCCTTTCTATAGCTGAGTTGTAAAAAAAAATCGCAGTCCAATGGTTAAAAATGTAAGGTAAAATTTGCAGAGTAAAGGCATACTAGAAGTATAAAAACCACACAGTAAATTCGTTGGGAAGGCATTAAAAAAGCAGACGACATTCATGAAAAATGCAGGGATCATTTCATTAAAATGCAGAGATTGAACACACAAGATAATAAGCGGTTCGCTGCGGGAAGAAAAACCATCTCAAAGGTAATCGACACAACAAGGCACAAGGCTCACTCAACCAGGAACGATCACAAGGTCAGACAACTGGGCAGAAACATCCTTCGCTCAACATCCATGCACAAAAAAGTAGGGCATTTGGATCCATAGGTCTATTAACACCGAAGTGACGACCGTAGATCCGACTCCTGGCCGAATTCTCAAGCATGGACTGATGAGCTAGGGATGAAGGCGAAGAAAGAAAAAAAAACCCGCAAATCATCAGAAATCAATAAAACCATAGGACTATCACTACAATTAGGGATCGAAAGCCAAGGGGATCAATCAACAACAAGCTTAAGGCTAAGGGGGAGATTCAATTATCAATAAAATGCTAGTTCAATCATTTTCTTCACCCATTTAAATACATAACTAAAAGCGTGAAGTATACTAATAATCTATCATGCGGAAATAAAGGAAGCGCACCGTATCCCAAGTCACCCGCTCTGAGTTGTTGTCTCGCACACACCATGCAACTCCCGCTTTCCGATCGATGAGACTTCACTGNAAAATTCTGTAGGGTAACGTTACGCATAACAAAAGAGATCCATCATCCTTCTCTTCCCTCCATTATATAGAGTTTCTAAGTCCTTCACTTTCCCAAATTCCCATTTAATTTATTTTTCAATAATTTTATTCATAAAATCGTCCTCGTACATGTGTCACCCACCCCCTTCATTGCACCATAAATTAATTTCATTAATTAATTAATTACTCATATTTCCCTCACCCACCTAAAAGCACTCCTAGAATCACTCCTAGGTGTCCCCATATTCCCTTACAAGTTTTAATGACTTTCTCCCTTACTAATTTACTAGTTGAGTTTAATTTAGAAAGTTCTTAAATGTTAGATACCTTACTAAGTTAGACTTTCTCCTTTTTTTTCCTTGTGTTTCCCCCTTTCTTTTTATGTTTCCCGCTTTTTCCTAGTTTCCTAATTATTTTAAATTTGCCTCTTTCCCTTTTCCTTTAAAACTCAAATTGGCAGGTGTAGAAAATTAACTTTTTCCCTTTTTCCCTTTTTCCTTTTTAATTGATAAATTTTAATTAGCATAAGTGATAAAACAATTATTTCCCCCTTTTCCCCTTTTTAAATTTTATCCCTCAAAAGATTTTTTATAAATTAAATGAATTACTTACCCCCTTCTCGTCACATGTTTAATGATGATTATCATTATTCTTTATTTATTTTTATTTTTTATTTTATATAAATAGATAAAAATTTGTATCACAAGTATCACTTAGACCTAGACTTTATTTTCCTAGGCTGGGTGACATTTTATTAGGGAAATGTTTTAAATCTTTCTTATCACGTTATTCGTCCTAAGTCCATATAGGTTTATCCATTTATTAATTAACAACGCGACGTGCCCTTCAGGACGCACTAGGTGCTCCAAGGGTGCCACTCACCTCTTTCCATTTTTTCTTGTGCGGCGTGCCCTTCAGGATGCACTACGTGCTCCAAGGGTGCTACTTGCCTCTTGATTGACTTGGTACACATCAAAAACCCCTGGAGTCAATACTCTGCCAGGTGATCTTGTGGGAGATTAAGGGCCTCTAAGGAATAAGGCCCTTGCCTTATTGCGTGCCCCTTAGAATCATCATGAGCGACTGTCGCAGTCTGCCCTCACGGCATCGTGGGTCTTCTCAAACTAGGTATTCGCTAACCTACATTTAGAGCCACGGCGAGAGTGCTAGTAGGTTGTGGCAGGGTTGCTGTCCACACCTCTCCCTCAACATCTCTCGCTATTGTGCGTGACCCCTCTACTCCACATGTGAGTCTGATCGACAAGCTATCGTCAGCCTGCATCATAAATGAATCATGTCAGAAATATATCCACAATCATTTCATCTAATCAGATACACAAATGTCATATATACAACAATCAAATCCCAATAGTCCACTTCGTGACTCGATCTAGAGTCCAAGGGTTTCATCAATGCCTCTGCATCCTCGAGGTCCAAAATCCTGCACACTCAGGAAAACCGAGTCAATAACACCTGTCTGAGTCAATACAACAACATAATGTGTCATCTATCCATAACGCCTCATAATCATAATCAAACGCCTATTAGTATAATAATCTGGATCACTTGTAAGCAAGTGTCCTCAAAGAATAAGCTCGCTAGTGCGCGCAAGAGTGGGATGTTACAAGTTAGAAATAACGTTCTCATGCAGCCTTATAGCAACAACCCTAAACTCGAAAGACACTTTTATCTCTTCCAACCTATTCCAAAGGTTTTTCCTGGGAACCGTGCCAAAAGCTTTTCTAAAGTCACCAAAACAACAACAAAAAATTGGTTTTAGTATTGTTGAACTCCTCTGCAATGATGCTAAAGGTAACAAAATGGTCCACAATTGAATGATATCTCCTAAACTCGGTCTGGTATTTAGCTCAAGAATGAATTACGTCACTTGTAAACTCCATGTTGGACCTGGAAGGAATTGCTTATATTAAAATAATTTATTTAAGATGGATATTGAAATATTTTATTTATGACCAACATTGTAATATTTTCTTAAATGTCACATGTCAACTCCATGTTGAGCACTAAATGAATTACACATCTGCCTCATACTGGATTGTAAAACGCGTGTCTCAATGCAACTAGCACCTTTCAACATAAATCATATTGGTGTTAGTAAAAACTTAGTAATCTCACACTTAAAATAAGTTAATCTTCTTTTATTATATCATCAAACAAATTGAACATGAAAACTAATTGGAATAATACTTTAAAAGCCCTTAGATACCCAATTATTTCAAGGTATGTTTTATTTTAAAGTTAAAATTGAATTTGGATGCAATGTTGGTTCTTATACCAAGACACATAGTTCCATAGTAGTGTGCATATTTTATGGACACTACTGGATGAGTCCCTTGAACAACAATAATAATAATATAATTTTAAGGTTAGAGTTAATCCAGACACCAAATTTGTGTACGTGATCCCTTTATTTTAAGGTCAGAGCTAAGCTAGACATCAAATTGGTGTATGAGATCTCTCTCTTTATGGGATAAGGGATCCTCTCACAACAATTTGGCCACTGAAGATGTACATACCCTACCGCCCCTATTAAAGTTTATAAAGGTGTACATGTCCTACCCCTTTGGATTTGAACTTAGTCATAAGATAGTGAGAATCTCTTATTCTTATACACATCTATTTGAAACCCTTACTTACTATGCTAGCTTAGTGGGTTCATTTTGTGCAATGGAGAGTTCTTTGTCGTGCTCACTATTCCTTATTCTTGTGTTCCAAACTATTTCACACCACATTGACTAGATTTAGTTTTATGGTTTATTAAGAACTTATGCCTTGTGATGAAATGGTCGGCACATATGCTTATCCTATGGTCAATTAATTGAGCAATGATGTGGTGAGGCTCTTTGAAGGACTATTGTGCTTTGAGTGATGTCATGACATTTAACATTGCTCCTCGCCATCGGTTCCCTTATGCTTATGGTTACCATGAAGGTACGCTTCCCATGTGCCTTCATGCTGCCTACCATGTCTATTAGCACATTGACTGTGATATTTAACGTGCCTCCTTCACTACTCAACATGGTATAATAATAAATGAGTGCACGTGCATGCGGCTCATCATCCACTCTCACGATTGAAGGCTTTGAATTTCATATTAACTCTAATGTCCATTGTAAAGGGGGTAAACCATCCGGGCCATCTGGTGAGGCCCAACGTTCTCTGCATTATATTTTGATTATTTGAATGGGGATTTGACCTCCTGACCTTTTGCTTTAAAACTATATCATTCATCTATTTGAGCTAACTCACCGGGCTGTTAGTTATAAAATACTTATTCAAATTTGTAAGTGGATTTCATTCTAAAATCATCGATCATTGTTTGTCTCATCATACCCTAGGTACTATTATTTGTGCATAGGTATAACTATCTCGATCACTATTGGTATTCTTGGTATAAAATGTTGTTGAGGTGTGTGTGCAAGGGAATTAAGGGTAGGCATAGAGGGTGTTAAGGTGTGCACACACGACGTCAAGGCATGCACAATGGAAAATCGATGCATGCCTCAATCTTGCATTGTATTATACACCATTGTAGGAGATAAAGTAGTTTAAATGGAGGAGAGTTGCATAGAGAATGTGCGTTTCCAAGTGTGGAATTATTTGTTTTAGAACTACTATAATAGAATCTTCCAAGGGATTTGCCAATGACTTGAAGAGAGACTGGACCCCAAAAATGTAGAGGTAGATTCTCAAGTCTAACCCACATTGGAGTTGAGGATAGAATATATGTCACTAGATTTTAAAATGGGGTCCAGGGTTTCATACATAATCTAGATTTTCCCTGAACCAGACACTAAGTTTAAAATCAAATCTTTGTCTTTTACTCGATCAAACTCAATAATGAAGAAACCCTTTGCACAGGGGTAAAAAAAATCCTCCTCTTTTATCTCATGTTTCCAATAGTCTAAAATACATTTGTGTAGATCCACTAAATGAGGCCAAAGACCATTGAAGCGACACATAAACCCGTTAGTTCTATAAAAGGTCATTTTTTATACAATATCTTTCCCAATGGGGATAGTTAAGGCCAGAGCCTTCTGAACCAAAAAATGTTTAAGGGAGGAGAATGTGGGACGTTCTTCGCAATATCATTGAATAATCCCTTACCTGGAATATCATTAGAGGGAAGAGAGTTGGATATTCCTCCAAAATCCATGTTGGCTCCTGTAGATTGGTCAAGAAAATATTTCACGCAAGTTCCATGTGTTCCATGGGAGGATATTCCACACACAGCTGAAGAGGTCGCCACCATATGGATGCTAGAAATGCCAAGATAGGAAGAGCCAACTAGGGATGAGGAAATCATCATTGCCATCAATGTTGAAGTCCTAGAGAATGCACCTGGATGGGGAAGGTTGACCATACATGGATGGGCCACCAAGAAGTTCCAATATTTCACCTACACAATCGACTAAGGTAGAACCCTAGTTGCCTCCACCTCACATCGCCACACACACTCCATTTGTAAAATATAAATTGAATATTCAATGTCCACCTTAAGTAAAATATTTTTATATCAACTTTATATATATATATATATATATATATATATGATTTTTTTATTTATTATGTTGATAGGTGACGATTTTTACATCCAGATATGAAGGAGATATAACACATAACATTTAAAAAATATTATTAATAATAAAAAATCAATCTCAATATCCACCTTAAGTAAAATATTTCATTTTGAGGATGGTACTAAAGGTAAACCATAGAATGCTCGAAGCCATTACAACAATATACTTGTTATTAGCTCAACATGTCACTTGTGGGAATTGAGCCTGGGTGGGGAGGATAACATCATTCCTCTCAACTGCCCTAAGTAAAATATATCTAATTTTTTGTTTCTAGGTCACAAAGAGCCCAGGGAAAACCTCGAGTACTTCCCCTCATTTCAAGGGTGGTACCGAGGGTAAACCCTAGAATATTCAAGGCACAAGGCCAATAAAAAAACATATCACTTGTAGGAATTGAACCTGGATGTGGAGGATAACATCATTCATCCTAATGACCCGAGCTAAACTCATTTCATGGTTAGATTTTGGACTGGTGTTTTCGTTCTTTTCATTAGTTAGTGGTTGTAAGATGTTCTTACAATTAATAACCTTAAGATTGTTATTTTTTTCTTAATTGAGTATTATTAATGGGATTAAGAAATAAATGATTAAAAATTTGATATGTCTTTATTCAATTTTTTTTTTTTATCATTTAATGTTATTGTTTAAATCTTAATTTTGGATGTTTTATGGTCATATCGTGTTATGTTTATATGCATTTGGTAATTCGTTTATGAAAATTTATGTTAGTTATGAATTTATTAAGCATTGAAAGAGATCAAATCCTTTCAAAGATATTTTATTATTATTATTATTATGATTATTTAAGATACATCTAGGCTAATTGTAATCTTAATAAATAAAAACTTAGAACTCAAATCTTTTTTTTCAAAAATGAAAAAGATACTTATATTATTAGTGAATATAAAAATTCTTTTACAATATTAGGACTGCTGAAACAACAAAAGTATTTTCCAGTCTTTTATAGTAAGATTGTTGAAACAACACTTTGTTGTTTCCTTGTTACATTGTCAGATCATAAAAGATAAAGTTACAGTAACACCAAAATTACATCCTCTATCACTGAAATCGATCATAGGTACCAATCACAAAAAAAATATCCTCCATCATTGAGTTTATAATAACACTTCGCAAAATGATACAAATCTCTTACATTAAAAAACTTATATGAAAAAGGCTAAGTTCAGGTTGTTCTATATTGTTGCATTGATTTAAATGTAGATTGGCAATTTTTCAAATTTCTCAATTTGATTTTCCATACCCGCTGCAAAGTATAATCCTTCTTCCTCCATCTGCAAGGCTTGTTTTGATAGTTGATCTGCTTCTTTATTATATTCTCTATAAATGTGGTGTGCTTTAATTTTTTGAATTTTTCCACTCAAAGCATGAATCTTTTTCATCCATGGTTGAAGAGAAACCACCTATAAGTTATTTAAATGTAGAAACCAGACAATAATGATCTTTGAATCTCCTACTAGTTGAATTCTTTTTAATTTTTTGTAAACAACAAAAGATAACATACACCATAAAGTTAAGAGTTCACCCCTGGTATTTGTTCTGGTGTCACAGTTCATCATTAGACTAAAAGGACCCACATATGGACACTTTAGTACAACTCCTGCTCCACATTTTGTGCCCTCACATTGTGCGGCTCCGTAAAAAAATACTACTGGCAAACTCCAATCTAGTAGAGGAGGTCGAGTAATCCTAACATAATGAACAAAAAAAAGGTTTTTGTATTCCCGCAAATCCCGTAAGATTCTATTGCAAACCTTTAACTGTGAAGTTTGATGATCCTCAAAGATGACCAGGTTCATGTGCTTCCATATCTCCCAACAAATGAAACAAGACAATTCTTTCCAGAATTATGACTTATTGATCCACTGCTAAAAGAAGCCAATTAGTTGACCACCCTCCCATACAATATTTAGATTTTGTTCCTTTAAAATTTTGTGCCAAATATCTTTGGTGAAGGTGTCATCAATAAATAGATGAATTAGAGTTTCCTCAGCTTCACCACATAGTGAACATTTACTAGGACCAATTATCCCCCTTTTGTTCAAAGTTTCCCAAGTAAGTATTTTTTGTTCTAACATTAACCAACAGAACAAATTGTTTTTTAAAGGAATCTGCCAAATCCATAGATCTTTAAAACAGAACTGGTGTCCTCCCACCACCTCCTCCAACATTTGTACCTCATATGCTTGTTTGGCAGTTACTTTCCCTTGTTTGGTATTCCATGACCAATTTAAAAAACCATTTTATGCATTTAGTTCAAATCCCGACCCCTATAAACTTTTTACATCATTATCCCATTCATCTTTTAGTTCACCCTCTAATCCAAGTGACTTTGCCTTCTTCCATCTTCCAATATTAGGACCCTCTAAGTTTATAAATTGAGGCGGCCCTTCACTTTCACCATTCCAAATGAAATATATCAAACTACCGTTTGACGCTTCAAGAGCTCTTTTAGATAGCTTAGCATCCTCTTCATTTGATTCCATGAGTATATGTTGAAAGTAGGTTTCTTGGAATTTTTTCTCCATGTGCCAAACTCTGCGCTTCCATCCTTCGATTTTGGTGGCATGAAGTTTGACTTTCAATTGCAGTCACTCGATAACCACCTTGGAGTCCCCCAACATCTGAATATGATGAATATCCAAGATATTTTCCATAATGAAAGTTTCCCACTCTCCAACTAGTTTAGCCTTCGTATTGGATCCTCCTCCACAATTGAAAATCCACCTCACATCCGGGCCATCTAATCTTTTCAAAGATCCTCCTGCCCCATAAATTTCTCCCTCGTTTATGGATGCTTCGTCGAAGAAAGTCATCGTATATCCATTGATACGAGAAATCAGGCTCAATCTTAATGTCTTCGGCCTACACTCTGTTTGATTGCAGGTGAGCAAATTTAGAGTTTTATAGACAATGGAACCAGTAGAGGGATTTTTCCCTTCAAATAACTCTTTGTTGCGCTCCTTCCACAAGAACCAACAAATCAAAACATGCAGTTTCTTTGGAGCAGTTTTTTTGGATCTCCTTCCAAAAGAACCAACAAATTAACTTAACTCTTAATATATACAAGATTTAAACTTCATTTATTATATCATCAAACCAATTGAACACTAATACTTGCTATAATTACACACTAAAAGCACTGAACTATCCAATTATTAGTACTTTCCTTTCATGCTACGAACTATATGAATCAACTTGTTGAATTTTTTTCATCCTTGCAAATAGATTCATCAACTTTTAAATTTGTTATTTTGACAATCACCTAATTCTACCTCTTTTTTGTTTGGCCTCACATAGAGGAAATTCTTTATTTTGCATGAAATCTTTGTTCTCAAACCTCGATTAATGAATTTCATTAATTTGAAAAGTTGAATCATTGATTAATTTAAGCGTTCAATGTAGCATTAAGTAGACCTTTTTTTTTTGGAATGAATAAATCAACTTTCCAAACTTTAATTGACTTGATACGACCTCTTTCGAACCTTCTACATGGCCTTAATTGTGCTCTCCATGACCTTCTTATGCACTACCTTGCTTTGCACCTCCTAGCAATTCATTAACATAACGAGATTCAAATTAGATGGATTGCATGCACTAGACCTAGAACATTAGGGTTAATGAAGGTTGGGGAAGTTGTAGAGAGGTTTTATGAGGAAATATTATAGCTGGAAGCATTGTCCATTATAGAGAGAAAAATGTGGCTTTGGAAACAATTGAATTCTCATGACAGTTTATAGCTAGAATTAATGTGTGGGTTGAAAGCTTGTGATGTTGATTGACACATCTTAGCTAATCTCATTGTGACACTAAGCACAACAAACCATGGTTTTGATTTTCTCCACTTCCATATTTACCAACCCATAATATGGTAATGTTCTTAAAATAATAGCCATTTCAATTATTGGAACCACCCATCCTTCGTGAAGGGAAAATAGTCTCCTTTAAATAATTATAGGAATTGTTTCTTTAGATGCAAGGCATGTTTTTCCAGTTCGCAGAAATACTTGATAAATGGAAAACTGAAGTGTCATTCATTGAATGATGAGGATAAATTGTATTCTAAGGAGAATATTTTGATGAGTCATATGTTTCTTGTCACCCAACTTCTACTATAGTACCATATTTACTACAATTTGCACAGTTAATTTAAGGTTAGGTCATGTTGTTCCTAAGATTGATTCTATGGCTCAAAGAATAATGTCACGCATCAAAGATTTTAAATGAAATGTTTTTATGAGTGCTTTTTCCTACCTTCAGTTTTCTGAGAAATTATATTTCTATGAAATTAATGATAAGACAATACAGAGGCCGTATCTCGTTATCTGAGTCACAATTATAATGTTAAATGGCATAGAAAAGATTCACAAAACTATTGAAACAAAGTCAGGTATCAATTACAGATAAGTCTCACCTTGTTTGAAGTACAAGAAAAGTAGAAGATGCACCCTTGACAAGAGATAAAAATGCAGCCATTCACACAGGTCACGAGTCTGGTTTTACTCACATTAATAATAGAGGAAAAGTTGTTACTAAATGAAATTTTGATATATGATGATCACAGTAGATGTAATACTAAAATGTAATCATTCACTCTTTAAGAAATAGAGAAAGAAATTCAGAGAAAATGGAAACACAGAGGAAACACATAACTCAAATTGAACGAAACTTAGAATCTCTGTCTACACTTGTATTAATATTAAAAAAAGTTATCCTTTATATCTGGAAAGAAGAATCCAACATTGGTCTAGAAGCCTCAACATTTGGATAGAATCCCCCCCTCGAAAAGATCTAAGATCTATCTATTTATACAAAAATTGTTTCAATTGAAAAAACCCTTGGACTTCCCACAATATCTGCCTGAATGTAAAATACAATTTGAATGAAATAACATGCAGATATTGTTGAGTCTTGATTTGATGTGCTGGCGCTTCATCTGTCCCTTCATTTGCTCACAAATTCATTTGTTTTCCTTTGTTCTTTTAACTAGGTACACATGTCCATTAAGGCCACCACAATCATTGGCTTACTATCTTCACCATCTGATTATGTTGCCATTTGTCCCTTCGAATACATTTACTGGGATAAAGAATTGCAGTTGAAGATATAGGGGTGGTATTTGGATAGGTGTTGAGTTAGGGTTCTAACAATCCAACGTCAAATAATGATCGAATAACATAAATGACATAAAGTCCCTTTATACTTTTATATTTTGGGGGGGCGTGAAGAAGTGGTTTTGAGGTAACCCGCCTTTCATCTTGCAACACACCTGGTGATGCCACGTATCCCCGAGAGAAAACCATGGTTTAAATTATGGGACCGCCCTTCGAAATTAAACCATGCACTACTTCTCTCCCCGCAATCTCTCTCGGCCGTTGATCTCATGATCCACGATACTTCAGACCCGATCAACTTGGCGCTTCTACTAGATTTATCCCTTCCCTAGTTTATCAGGCTGTCAAACCAGTTTAGCATTCTGCTAGATTTAAAATCTGATCCATCAAGCTTCCTTGCAACTTTTCATGGCGCCATAATCCTTAAGGAAATGAAATTTTCCTGTCTATAACAAGAGAAGTCTGTAAGCTCTTCACTAAATAAAAAACTGTTAATTGCAAATGGTAAAATAACTTTGAAATTCAGAGAGCTTTATTCACAAAGTCTACCAGTCTTCGTATAGCTCTACTGACAAAGAAATTAATGGAATTTATTACCTGGAAAATAACAATAATTATTCAAATCGTAAACTTTAGCCAATCATAAACGTCATTATCAATTTGACGTTTCGACGTTCGGAGGTTTTGAATGTAAGAGGGCATAAATATCCCAAAGGTCGAATTCACGAAGAAGTTAATCTATTATTAATCATTTTTATGTTTTAATTAATTGTGTTTTAAACATTGAGTTAGCCTTAAGTACTTCGACAGTTCGACATTTGGGACTCTTTGATGTAGCATGATATAAAACCTCTGAAGTCCGAAACTGTGGAGTGATTAATTAATACTTAATCGCGATTGACCTCTGTTATTAAACATTTTATTAACTCCTTTTTACTTTTCGTAACCCTTATTACTTCGACACTTTGATACTTCGTTGGTTTGTGAACTCAATATTTGTTAAAACTCTCAAAGGGAAATCTCTCGGAGTGACGTGGCAGAGATGACACCATTCTGGATGACGTGTCAAGAAAAGAGAGGTTCCACATGTCACTTGAAAACATGTGAATCATCCAATGGAAATGTCAAAAATAAGTGCCACGTGTCAGCCCAAAGAAAAAGACACGTGTCCCATGACGCATCCATAAGTCCTTTAGGATTTATCATGAGTGGCTATCTTCAGACTTCATATTTTTGGGGTTTTTGTTGTTTAGATTCATTGGAATACCCGAAGCTTGAAGCTCTAAAGTGACCGTTAAAAATTTCCTTTTGAAACTTAGGAAGCATCTAAACTTCAGAGATCATTAGGACCATTCGATCAAATTAGCGTAACTCATTGACGACATATATTGTGAGTGCCTTGTTGCTAAATAACAACCAATGGATTTATTTTAAAACTTACAAGGCAAGTCTCTAAGTTTTTTTCTTTTTTTGGTGAAACTTTATTTCTAAGAGGCAAAATCTAAACTTCAAAAGCTCAAAATTATTCGTGTTCCAACATAGGCTCCATCTGGGGATTGTGGCTCCCTGTGAGGCATGAAAGAATAGTAGACCAAGTGCCTTTATTGGGTAAATGGAGTCATTATTGTTTTTTGAAAAACATTTTCTAGCTTATTTAAGAATTAATCATACATAGAAAAAATGAGCTTAACCAAGTCCAAAAAATATCCAAAGCATACTTAATGATTGATCTCAAGTTAGGCTACTAAGAATTTATTTTTCTTAAAATTGATTTCGGAATTGTTTAAGATAATCAAAATAATTTTAACTAAAATATCAGGCTTTGACCGACTTCATTCGCTTCAAGGTTAAACAAATGTAACATATTTATTTAGGGAATCCCTAGTTGGTTTAGGATGCAAATATCACCAGAAAGAGAACTAGATAACATAGTATGATATATAGATATGTATGACAACCTTACATATATCATAGATATTGTTTCACTGCCAGCGAGCCTATTCAGTACCTCGGTGAAGTTATCTACTTCTCCCATTGAATTTATTTTCACCACTTCGATTAATACTTGCATTTTGCTGAGATGAGGGAAATCGATATACAAATTTCCTTTCATCATCTCTTTTGGACAAGATGGGGGAAATCAAATTATGAATTTCCTTTCACCATCTGTCTTGTACTTTAACATTTTGAAGTGGGGGCAATCAATTTGTATGTAACATACAAGGGATGATATATGTTTAAAATCTTTAGATTGAAAAGGAGGTCTATCAACGATTTTAAGAATACTCTTAGACTAACTTTCTTCCGATTTTCAATACACCTTCGCCTATAGGGGAAATTTTTGGGGAATTTTAATCTTTTCAGGGATAAACCTTGAGCAAATTTGTCAGTTTAAAATCTGATATTAGAGCTAAAATTGTCAGGATTAGCCTAGACATACCTTTTCAATTAAAATAAAAGGAACGTAAAAATTTTCGCTTAATCTTGTTTTGAAAATATGCTTTTGAGTTTTCAGAGTCAGGCTTAGTCTCTTTATTTCTATGAAGACTAAAAGGATGAGAAAGGAGAAAGAAAATCTGAAATGAATAAAAAATTAGGGATGGGTAAAAATAATCAAATCAAAGATTCAGAGGGTCTGAAAAAAAATGTCCTAATCCCACACAAGTTTGTGTATTAAGTTCAGACCTCTTTCGTGTTTATTTATTATTATTTTTATTTTTTATACCAGAGATGGCTTCAGAATTTATGAGCATGACACTTCGAGTTATATTTTTCTACATCTCCAATTTTTAGATCAGGTGATAACATTATTATGAGAAAAAAATTCTTTGTATTTAAATCAATCGATTTTATTTGGACTATAAAGAAGAATAGGAACTCATACCTTATTTTTCTTTTGAATTTTCAACAAGGAATATTATTTATTTATCAACTACTTTTAGAGAAATCCAATGCTTGAGTTTTTATTTTTTTAGCCTCATATCCTGTTCACCAAGATCTATTCTGCAAAGCACCAAGAACAGTAGACCACTTAACTTCATCCTTATGCGACCAAAAATTAACCATGTCAAACTCTGAACCCCGTCATTGGGCTATGGAGTCATACTGCCTAGAAACTGAACCATACTGGATGCCAAACTGAGAACCAAACTACTGAACTGAAATAAAACGCTGAACTAGAATGTTGAAATGAAATGTTGATTTGGACAACTTATTTATATACATTGGCCCTACACTAATCAGGCGAAATTCCATTGATCAATTAATATGGAATTTCCAATGGAGCCATGCGAATAGTGGATTGCTTAACATACCTTGTTTTATGATGGATGAAGGAATAAAAAACAATATTTTTTTTTAGCAAAAAATGAATAGGTAGCTTGTGCTTACTGTTGAAGTTTGGTTGCACAAAAAACACTACAACATTTTGGACCTTTTGAAGGAAATACTCCAACCAAATGACCACTGGATCATGAAAAGATAAAGAATTTTCAGAGTCAACCGATACCTCTTCCTGCTGGCCAATCTGCATGAAATGCCTTTGCACATTTTCTCCACTACTAATCTTTTCTTTTTCTGGATTGAGAATGTCATATTGAGGCTCACTAGTCTGCTTCTCATCAGTTGCTAAACAAGAAGGAGAGATCAAGTACTCCAATAACTCCTCCTTATCTCCTTTATCGTTTGTCCAAGAATATTCTTGATATATGTCATACACAGGTTGACTGCTTTTATGATGTTGTTGATTGGTTTCCAGCTGAACAAAAATATTTTAAGAAATAATTTGTTGCTCATCAACTCCAAGATTGCATTCATCATAGTTATCAAACAAAGGAGAACTATTGTATGTTTCCATGCATGCTGGGAAAGAAATCTACTCTTCTTCATCGTCTGGATACTTATCACAAACATGTTGATTATATAAAATTTATTAACCTTGACTTTCAAAAACCTCCATTTCTTGATAATCTAGTAATGATGACTGAATACTAGCAGCTTGATCAAAATAATAATTTTGAACAATAGTTTGATCATGACAGTAAATACTATGAACATTTGGTACAATGAAAAATGCACTTAGAGTATTGTTACCATTATTAGTATCATTACCAAAATCATATTTTCCAAGAGCTGATTGCTTATGGTCTTCAATAAGCCATTGACCTTTGCAAGGATCTTGATCAACAAAAGATACATCATCTTGTCTTTGATCTGCTTGAAAGACTGGAGGGTCTGCAAGGATTTCTTCATTTTTACTTGCAATCATGTCGTCTTCATTCTTACTACTGCAAGAAACCCCTTCTTGATTTACTTCAAAGTGTTCTTCGCATAAATTTGCCTGATCTGATTGAAGGTGATCTTGTTTTTCTGCAAATTCTTCTTCATATATTTGACCACAATTGCTATCATGTTCTGATTTTTCATCAACAAACTGATCATATTTACAATCTTGTTCTATGAAGTCTAAATTGCAACAATCTTAAAAAAGAAGATCATCTGGATAGATCCTCCTGCAATACTTATGGAAGGAAGCATGGAATTCTTTTAACGATGAGATGCTGGAATGAGGAAGAGACTTGTACCAATGACGGGCATCTCCTCCCAGACTAAACATGAATAGTTTCATCAAAACATCTTCATGGTGAATATCTAGTTGATCCATAAGCTTATGAAACTTAAACAAGTGTTGTGTGGGATTTTCACCCACATCTTCTCTAAAATTAGGAATTCTATTTTTCCAAACTTCAATGTATGGAACAACGTTTGGAAAAC
The DNA here is from genome assembly GCA_010110895.2 of Picea sitchensis. Lineage (NCBI taxonomy): Eukaryota > Viridiplantae > Streptophyta > Pinopsida > Pinales > Pinaceae > Picea > Picea sitchensis. Next base: position 79,570 of record SNQJ01S0042480.1, read on the forward strand.
CCAAAATTTTTGTAAAATCCAAAGGATAAAACCTCGCAACAATTTGAGCAACGAAAGAAACTGACATTTTAAAACCAGTGGAGTCGCCAATGAATCATATGGAGTCTACGAATCAAGGACTCGCTAGGTGAATGATCAAAGCCAGTTGAATTCCTATCCCTTGTTCACCATCAAGGAATAGATCTAATCTTTGTCGTACCCCAGGGAATATATAGACCTTCAAAACCGTCCCCGACAACGGCGCCAAAAAGATGTTGTTCCTGAGATTGATTCTAAGGATCAAAGAATAATGTCAGGCATCAAAGATTTAAAATGAAGTATTTTTATAAGTGCTTTTTCTACCTTCAGTTTTATGAGAAATAATCTTTAAATGAAATTAATGATAAGACAATACAGAGGCTGTATCTTGTTATCTGAGTCACAATTATAATGTCAAATGGTGTAGAAAATATTCACAAAACTGTTAAAACAAATTCAGGTATTAATTACAGATAAGTCTCACCTTGTTTGTAGTAGAAGATGCACCCTTGAGAGGAGATACAAATGTAGTCATTCACACAGGTCACAGGTCTTGTTTTAATCACAATAATAACAGAGGAAAAGTTGTTACTGAATGAACTTATGATATATGATGATCACAGTAGATGTAATACTAAATTGTAATCATTCACTCTTCAAGAACTACAGAAAGTAATTCAGAGAAAATGGAAACACAGAGGAAACACATAACTCAAATTGAACGAAACTTAGAATCTCTGTCTGCACTTGTATTAATATTCAAAAAAGTTCTCCTTTACATCTGACAAGAAGCATCCAACATTGGGCTAGAAGCCACCCCTCGAATAGATATAAGATCTATATATTTATACAAAAATTGTTTCAACTGAAAAAACCCTTGGACTTCCCACAATATCTGCCTAAAAATAGAATACAATCTGAATGAAATAACAACATGAAGATATTGTTGAGTCTTGATTTGATGTGCTGGCGCTTCATTTGTCCCTTCATTTTCTCGGAGATGCATTCATTTTCTTTTGTTCTTTTAACTAGGTACACATGTCCATTAATGCCACCACAATCGTTGGCTTACTGTCTTCGCCACTGATTCTGTTGTCTTTTGTCCCTTCGAATACGTTTAATGGGATACAGAATTGTAGTTGAAGATATGGGGGTGGTACTTGGACAGGTTTTGAGTCAGGGTTCTAATGGTCCAATGTCAAATAACGATCGAATAACATAAATGACCTGAAGTCCCTTTATACTTTTCTATTTTGCGGGGGCGTGAAGAAGTGGTTTTGAGGTAACCCGCCTTTCATCCTGCAATACACTTGGTGATGCCACGTATCCCCGAGAGAAAACCATGGTTTAAATTGTGAGACCTCCCTTTGAAATTAAACCCTGCACAACTTCAGTCGTTGATCTCATGATCCATGATACTTCGAACCCGATCATCTTGACGCTTCTTCCAGATTTACCCCTTCCCTAGTTTATCAGGTTGTCAAACCGGTTTAGCGTTCTGCTAGATTTGAAATGTGATCCATCAAGCTTCCTTGCAAATTTTCGTGGCGCCATAATCCTTAAGGAAATAAAATTTTCCTGCCTGTAACAAGAGAATTTTGTAAGCTCTTCACTGAATAAAAAACTGTTAATTGCAAATGGTAAAATAACTTTGAAATTCAAAGAGCTTTATTCACAAATTCTATCGGTCTTCATATAGCTCTACTGGCAAAGAACTTAATGGAATTTATTACTTGGAAAATCACAATAATTATTCAAATCGTTAAATTTAGCCAATCATAAACATCATTATCAATTTGACGATTCAACGTTCGGAGGTTTTGAATGTAAGAGGGCAGAAATCTCCCGAAGGCCGAATTCACAGAGAAGTTAATCTATTATTAATCATTTTTATGTTTTAATTAATCATGTTTTGAACATTGAGTTAGCCTTCAGTATTTCGACAGTTCGACATTTGGGAGTCTTGGATGTAGCATGATAGAAAACCTTCGAATTCTGAAACTGTAGAATGATTAATTAATACTTAATCGCGATTAACCTCCTCTATTAATCGTTTTATTAACTCCTTTTTACTTTTCATAACCCTTATTACTTTGACACTTTGATACTTCGATGGTTTGTGAACTCAATATTTGTTAAAAATCCCGAAGGGAAATCTCCTGGATTGACATGGCAGAGATGACATCATTCTGGATGACGTGCCAAGAAAAGAGAGGTGCCACGTGTCAATTGAAAACGTTTGAATCATCCAACGGAAATGTCAAAAATAAGTGCCATGTGTCAGCCCAAAGAAAAAGACATGTGTCCCATGATGCATCCGTATGTCCTTTAGGATTTATTGCGAGTGGTTGTCTTCGGGCATTGGAGTTTCAGGGTTTTTGTTGTTTAGATTCGTTGGAATACTTGAATCTCGAAGCTCCGAAGCGACTATTAAAAATTTCCTTTTGAAACTCAGGCATCTTCTAAACTTCGAAGATCATTAGGACCGTTCGATCAAATTAGCATAACTCATCGACGCTAGATATTGTGAGCGCCTTGTTGCTAAATAACAACCAATGGATTTATTTTAAAACTTAAAAGGCAATTCTCTAAGTTTTTTTCTTTTTTGGGTAAAACTTTATTTCTAAGAGGCAAAATCTAAACTTCAAAAGATCAAAATTATTCGTGTTCCAACATTTCATATGCATGAACTTTACTTTGAAACATAAATAACCATGGAGAAAATAAACGAGTTCCTTATTGAGGAAAAAATTAGTAACATAACTATAGATCCTGAATAGATGTGCCTTTTCCTACTAAAACTTTGTATATCTTACAAGAATATAAATCAAGGAATGGTTATAACAAAAGCTAAATATATTACATTTGCTTCCTGATATCCTAAATTAGCAAATATCCATACCTATATCTAGTCTTGGGTATATCCTTATGCTCTTAAAATTCTCTTCTTACTTAATCATCATCTATCTAAGCAATAATATTCAAAAACATCATTTTAGTTCTAAAGGCATTCTTCACGATTTTCTAAAAATACCATTGAAATTATAAGCATGAATAGTCCATGGCCCTTGAGCATACGAGATCCAGATTGGATCATCATATAATTTTTCGTATATATCAGTACTTTTTGGGTGGAAAAAATGGAGGAATTGGCTTCCAGGGCCATTTTAGTGGGAGGTCATAGTTTGGAAAATTGAGGTTTGGAACCTTCCGGGGCCATTTTAAGGAATTAAACAACATTTTTGGGGGTTACAACATCTATAACTATTTACCACACCATCGATGTTGATCTATACACCAAGATCTTTCTAACGATGCAAAAATCACCTCAATCAAGGCTTCTATGCAAAATTTATTCCTCCCACAAGTTGACTTACCTTGTTGACCACCATGGTACGAGTGGATGTCACGTCAGCCCCCATTACTCACAAATAAGGGGCTAGCCATGTGTGGAATTTCAAGAAGATTCTAGAAGGTCTAAACTTGATCACTAATTGAGGGTTGAAGAAATCAAAACCCTAACCCTAGATAACTATCAGGCCATGTTAAACATTGGGCTTCTAGGAGGAGAAAGGGGTTCCATTATTTAGAATTGTATTTGTTCTATAGTTGAGCAGAGCATCTACTAGTGGTATTTTGAAAGCATAATAGAGGAGGATATATTATGTAGCAGCTATACAAGCCACATTGTCAGAGGCAACTCCAACATAGTGCCTATTTCTTTATATTTGCATTTGAAGAAAATATAGTAGAGCATAGGCCTCACCTTTTGCTGGGTTTTCTCTCATATTGGGTTTCCCGGGATATATCTTGTGTTCATTTATGTGGATGATTTGTTCTTTTGCTCATTTATTTCATTTTCATATTTCAGTTGTTTTCATAATTTAAAGCAATAAGATAATAATCTGTAATCTAGGATATAAGAAAGTAATTTGCATAATTTAAGATTTTAGAATATTATAAAATCTATTGTGAGGAACTGTTCCAGTGGAATATCCATGAAAGTTTACAGATCAATACTTTTATTCAACTTAATTACACCACTCAAAACAATCACCCACAAAAAGAACAAAATACAAACAAAGAGCTTCCTCCAGTTTTCCAAACCTTTTAAAATGGAGATTCTCATAAGAACTAGATGAAACCAATTGTTTAAAGCAAGAAAACTAAAATTTCATTCTTTTGAAATGGAAAAATTGAAAATCTGTAAAAGATGAGCCAGATACAGATATTACACTATAATCTAAACTCAAATTGCATGTGGAAGAAAAAACACGCTATGATGTCCTTGACCATAGTCAAAGTTTATGAGATAACAATACCACAATCAATCAACTCATGGACATGTCAAATATAAAGTGTTTGCAAAAGAAATCTATAACCCATCAACCATACAATCGATTTCCAAATAGAGGCTAGGAATACCACTTTGTTTTAAAGCTTCCTATCATAAGATTCCTCAAATTTATTAATGGAAATGATATATTTATCCTCACTACCATGGGCAGGATGCTCACAAGACCTGTGTAAGAAATTCTAGCATTAGCAGTAGGGTAGCGAATGCAGCTATGGACTCCAAGGGTAGATAGGTCAGGGGGGAAAGGAAACAAAATGTAGAGCAACCTCTAGCCTTTGCTCAACTTTTGTGGAAGAAACTTCCCATGTTTTTACAATTATGAAGTAATTCTTTGAAAAACAATCATGGATATCATTAGACAGATCTACAAAATTATATGCATTCAAATACTGTTAGATGCCAAGCATAAAATATTATTCAAAACATTGTAAAGTTTAGGTAGGCATAGGGAAGAACAAATCACATGTATCAAAAACATCGTACAAGAATTCACATTGAAGCCACCTGCTATTTTATTTATTGAATACATATTCCCATAATATTTCAGTACGTCGTAGTCTAAACATTCTATAAAATGATTTTTTTTGGGCAATATTTTTCGAGGAAATTTGTCCGAAATCCGACGAGAAATTGTTAGATCCGCATATTTGAGTAATTATTTCTGTATAATTTGAGTGCCTCAGAGGTTTTCCAGCATGATGAATCCATTTATGCATTTAAAAATGGGTTTTAAACAACAAAAAATAATGATTTTGTGCAAATTTATATCGTCGGATTCTAGAGAAAAAAAAACATTTAATATAACAGTTAGACAAAGCCTTCATGTATAGTGCCTTCACAAATGAATTGTAAAATTTCAATAGCTCAACCATGGTCTAAATGAGCACAATGACTCTAAATATTCATTAGAAAAACACCAAGCAATGTCAAATTTGTTCATGAACACTGAAATAAAATCAACCAACCATACCTTGTCCCATCTCTAGTAAATTTTCTTGGCATTTACTCCACCGCCTTTTTCACATGGAGTATGTTTGAAATGTTACAAAACCCAATTTTTTAATTTTCCCCTTATTAACAGGGCACATGCATCTCACAGTGGGGTGAAATGTTAGAGGCAATGCAATAAAGATTTAGTGACAGACCTTGGTAATGAGAATATTAGCGAAAATATTGAGCCTAATATGGCAAGCGAGGTGTTAACTCTCCTTGGTGCGTAGAAGTAACATTTGGTAGATGAAACAAGATCTTGTGATCACAATCCAAGCAGAGAAAGAGAAAAGATCTTGGCCAAGCTTTCTCTCTCACATCTATGAAAAAAATATACTTTACTAGAAAATGTCAATTAGTTGATTGACAACTAAAGAATTTGTAGCTAAATATAATATGAGGAAAATACATATTTATTTAATTGATATTTTAATATTATTATTTCACATTTACCTCGTATTCAATTTATAGTGGAATAGAGTATAAGCCTCTCAACACAATAATAATGAATTTTGCATTCATTCATTTAAGATGACTACTTAGTGTAGGTATGGTAGCTTGTTTAGAACATTTCTTTTGGGATATACCATTGTAATCTCCAGAGATTCAAATGCCAACATGTTTATTTTGCAAAATGATTGTTGTTGTTTTTTCCCTTAATATGCTTCCTCCTTTGAATAATTAGTAGGAAAACCGATTATCATTGCAGCTCTAGGTGATTCTCACAAAAAGAAAGCAAGGAGTTGTCTTCCATTTCATCAGTGCTTCGGTTCTCAAACATCTGGTTTCTAATTCATTTGTTGTTTGAATCCACAACGAAATTAATTGCTTCCTCTTGTTTTGAATCTCAACTGAAGGTAGGGACTTGCTACCTTTGCAACTCCCTCTTGCTTCAAGTTATGTTTGAGTTTAAAGTTAAAATTGGATTTGGATGCAACATTAGGTCTTATGCCAAAGCACTTAGTTCTATAACAGTGTGCATCTTTATGCACATAAGTTTTCATGTTAGATGAGTCTCTTGAATACTTTGTCGTATTATATAGGTAGTCTCTAGTTTGAATACACATCCATTTGAAACCCTTAGTTACTATGCTTATTGGGTTCATTTTGAGCAATGGAGAGTTCCATGAGATGTATTTAGTTTTATGTTTTATTTTTATTTTTAGATCTAAGGAAATTGGTAATTGGTTGGGATTAATTAGGCAAGGTCTAGGTTTAAATCTCACTGGTTTCCACTATAAACCTTGAGCTATTGTCAAAAACTTGCAAGCCAATGCCCAGCAAGAAACTTATAATTTAGCAAGGGATAAGATGTACGAAGATGCCCTCGCCAAGGGAGTCCACTCATGGGGAATCTACCTTTCTAGCCTTATCACAATGGGCCAAAGTCTCGTTGGAAATTTAAACCCAAGTAGAAGGTAGATAGATTGCAAGACATACCTCCCAACCACTCAAGAAAACCACCTCAACTTAGTTTTATCCTTTATTAAGAACTTATGCCATGTGAAGAAATTTATGCTTTACTAAGCACTTATGCCTTGTGATAAAATGAACACATATGCACTTATGTTTATCCTACAATCAATTGATTGAGCAATGATTTAACGTAATAATGTAGTCAGCCTCTTTGAAGGACTAATGTGCTTTGAGAGATTTCATGAAATTTAACATCTATGTTAAATGTGGATGGTTTGTATAACACAGTGTAATGTGATATGAGAGCTCAACACAAAATATCATCGAATGACCGATATATATCTTATATTTGACATGTCATTTGCTGAAAGAGCCCAGGTAGTAGGGAAGTTGGACTATGTGGGGTTTAGTCCCCATCTGGTCACTGGTTCAAATCTTTTTGGTACCTTTATGACACCTCAACACTCCTTAGAGCCGTCAATTCGTGGAAAAAAGGGTCATTTGCTGAAATATTTGAAATGGATGATTAATAATGGAGAGAATGTGGCACAAATATTGTTATTTTATCATCAATTCCCTTATGCTTCTGATCACCATGAAGGTGGCTTCCCATCTGCGTTCTCATTGCCTGTCATATATGGAAACATTATATCTATTAGAGCTTGGATGAATGCACATCAATAAATATATTTAACTTGGATCCATTAATATCAACACGAAATAATAATAAGATGCTGACATTGACCTACTTATGTGTTTCATTACTCATAGTTGTCGAGGAGAAATAAACACAACATTCGGGGTTGTACACCATTGAATCCGATGTTGTACAACCTAACCTATAAAGCATGGGTGATTATTTTTGGTCATGGTTTTTGGTTTGATTAAATACATTTTTGTGATTTCATGAAAAACTATGTATATTCTATTATCGACAAATGTAGTTTAATGGTTCTTCTTACTATCATCTAAGGACACTTGCCAACAAGCATTAAGCACCATGCAATGAGCCAATCATTGGTTGGCTCACTACCTTTTCATCTTGTTTGTTCGATGGTGAATAGTGTGTATCAAATAGACAAGATGCACCAAGTAGTGAGCCAATGATTGGCTCACCGCATGATGCTTAATGTTAGTTGTTTGATACAGGGCACTCAAATCATCATGTACTAGTGGAGGAAGAATGATTGAAATTTCAATTTGCATTATTTAAATGGTAATTTGAATTATTTGGGTAGATTCATAATTAAAATCACAATTTACAACTGTTGATATCTAAATATACATTCATTTGAGTTTTTCGATCAAATTTTGATGGGATTCATGGGAAAAATATGCCCCTTATCCTACGCTAGCCTTATGCACTTTTGGGAAATGACTTTCCGAGATCATTTGAAAGATGCACTTTTGGGAAGTGACTTTACGAGATCATTTAAAAGGGGTCACTTTGTGATAGGTCCCTATTTGAAACCTTACACATTTACAAGGTTTTGAATAAGGAATCTGCCACTTCAATTTTCCAAATAAGGTCTTCCAAAAATGTACAAAGCTTTCTATATTGCTCAATATGTTGATGCTAATGTATTTGAATTTTGTAATGTTTTGAAAATTTAATTTCCATAAAATGATAGGGTGTGATTTGAAGTCAAGATGAGCATCTTTGGATAAAATTTGAAGAAAGTCTTATTGCACTAGCTGCATCGAAAGAACATTGACTTGGACACTGCCACCAGTTTGGATTATTTTTAACACGATGTTGACCTTGTAATTTATCAGAAAGAGATCAAACAAGGGCATCGTGGATGCACAATTATATGGCCCCTCAAGAGGCTCAATACAAACAACTTATAGATAAGAGTGATGTGCATACTTTCGGTGTTGTAGTGTTGGAGATCACGAGTCACATAAGTCTCAAGACACCTCCTTGATCACTTCATTATGGATTGTCGAGCATGGATTCTTGTGAACACTGAATCCATTCCATAATGAAACATGGAGAACAACTTAAACAAAGGAAAGTTGCATAGCATCTGTTCCCTACTAAAGGTTCAAAAATTTGCACTATAAAAACATTAGCAAGGGAAAATCAAATAAATTAAAGAAAAACAAATAAATAAAATATTGATTAACCCTATGCAGAGAGTGTTGTGCGAGCACCATTTGATGAATTATGAAGCAATGAAATAATTACAATGATACATATTGTAAGACTTTCCATTTCCCAAGCAAGTCGTTAATAAGACCAAATTAATGGATACAAAAAAAACCGTTAATAGAATTTGTAAGCCTTTAATAATGTCTCTTAGCCCAACTTGTCAACATAATAACAAGTGATCAGTTCTTTACTTTCAAAGACTATTATTGAGTGCATAAATTTTCAACATCGTCTTTAGCATAGGAAAATCATATGAATAAAGTGGTTGTGTAGCAAAATCACATCAACTATAGGTTTCTATTTCACAAAATAAACATGCCATAACAATTGGTGCCATTTGCAAAATATTTATATTGTTGATCCATGCCGAGTTCTCAACCAGAGAATTGCGGATTCATCATCTACCTCTCACAAGATCACCAAATTGTTGAAATACTATGTGAAGGAGGACAACAATGATTGCCACTTACACATTTAATACATTATTTATACAAACGGGCATATCAAGATAAGTTAAATACACTGAATATAATGGGTTTCCTTGAATAAGAAGAAACCAAAACCCCAACAAAATAGATGGAATCCTCGTGAATGTAATTGACACATAAATCCAAGTTTAAATATATTAAATGGACAAAGCCTAATACAAAATTAGTGATAATCTATAGAGACTTAAATGCTTGAATGGTGCTCTAAATGCCTCCTGGACACCAAATATTGAAAAATAGAAAGAAAAATGAGGGTAATGGAAAAGAGGCATTTACAAAGAAGAATTTCCAAAACAATCTTGTGAGGTTTATTCTAATTTAAATACCACCTAATCATCCAACATTTTTCCAACCAAAGGGCCAACATATATTTTTCATCTTGAAAAATAGAAAGAAAAAGGAGGTCATTGGAAAAGAGGCATTATACGATGAAGAATTTCCAAAATAATCTTTTGAGGCTTATTCTAATTTAATTACCACCTACTCGTCCAACATTTGTCCAACCAAAGGGCCAACATGAATTTTTCAATAAAAGTATGTGTGATATCAACCTCCACCTTTGGTTTGAATGCATGCTTGTGTATTTCTTGCATGTGTTAGAATATAGAAGATGGTGTGCTC
>SNQJ01S0042481.1:0-18840 GCA_010110895.2 Picea sitchensis
AAACAATGAAGATTTTTGAATAGCATTAACTGCTGAAGAATGTAAAGAAGAATATGAATGGTACATAGACAGTGGATGTTCTTCACACATGACTGGGGATCAAGACAAAATCATCAGCTTGAAGAGAAAGGGTGGCAATGTTGCATTTGGAGACGACTCATCTGCCAAAATACTTAGAGAAGGTGTAGTAGAGCTTGGAAGAAAAAATGTAAAAGCAAATAATGTCCTATTGGTTGAATACTTGAAGCATAATCTACTCAGTGTTATTAAAATGTGTGATCAAGGATACACTCTTACGTTTGACTCCCGAAAATTTAAAATCAGAGAAAATAACTCAGGAAGATTGGTTTCAACTGCAACAAGAAGACCAAACAACATATACATCCTAGACATGAAGAAGAGAGAGGATACCAAATCCACAAAATATGATTCCAAGGAAGAAAAAGTCCCAAAGACCAAAAATAAGGATGAAGTATTATTCAGTGCCACATGTTCAGGGGGAGCAGCCCCAAAGAAGAAGGTCACCTTATGCCATTGAACTCAAGGGGAGAGAGAAATTGGGATCATGATGATAGGGGGAGCATGAGTGTTTCCATCAATGACAAAGGGGGATATTGTTCAAAGATTGGTTGTTGTCATTGATGTCAACCCTAGTCATGGGTTTTGGACCGCAAGATTGATGAAGGTATTTGGACATGAAGGACAATGCACATGTAGATACAAAACCCATGGATGGATATTATACATCATGTTTTTTCTGGTGGTATGTAGCATGTCACATGGATCCTCATGGTTGAGGAGAAATGAATTTTTGAAGATGACAAAGTGAATTGAAGAAGGAAGTACATGTAGGTCGTGAAGATAATTAAAGAAAAGAATTACAAAATAAGAAAGTGTCAGGTCAGCCCTAATGTTAAAAGGATGTGACATAAATGGTATAAATAAATATCATTATACATTCATTTGATACACAATTCGAATTTCATAGGAAATCAGAAGTAAAGAAGGCCAGATTTCAATGGAGGATGAAGTCTTTTGGTGATGTGTTCTAAGGTATGTTATTTACAGGTCATCTTACCATTTTCGCTATAAATTTTTTTCTAGAATGATTCAGATGGTGAAATCGATATGGTATTGAGAAGACATATCACGGTACCTGTGGTAAAATTTTCAGATCTTGATTCTCTATAATTATGGTGATACACTCTGTTGAAGATAGGTTTTTTGACCAGTCTTGAAGCTAGTCAATAAATAGGTGTTCCGGGTAAAACAATCATAACTTCTTCATAGAGAATCCAAATGAAGTGAGACAAATTTCATTGGATAGTGTACGGACTTTAGTATCTTGTGTGTGAGCTTCAAAATCTAATGTTAAATATTGAACACAGGGAATTCTGTACAAGTTTGGTCTCCTAAATAAACCATAATTGAACAAGGTCTACCATTCTCTCTATAACTTCTTTTTGGGGAGGATTCAAGGAGTGAAACATGGAGAATTTTCATAGAATACATTGAGTAATATTATCTACAGGATAAGAGTATTCCCAGAATTGAATAATTGAAGAAATTGAAGAAGTATCAGGAAGCATTATCAGGTTCTATGTGATGGTTGGTTGATGGTGATGATTTAATGTAAAGTTTTATTATCTCTGATATATTCTTGGGTGGAAGGAAGGGGAAAGGATGGAGAGTTAAAATATCTCTTGATATTGGAGGATTGTATCTTCCTCTTGGAGGTTTATTCCTCTCTTTACATTTGGAAGCTATAGCTACCTTTGAAAGTCATTACTTCCCTTAAACAATAACTATTGATTATTTCTCATATATTGTGCATGGTGTATTGTGGTGTATTGGTGTAACTCTTATACTATTGTTCATTGATCATTGGATATAATTGAATGGTTTAAGTATAAGTTGAAAAAGGTTTTAAATTGTACTTGATACTGATTCACCCCCCTCTTAGTATCAACAGTATGTGTGAGAGGGTGACTGGGGTCTATTTCCTGCTCTTGAGTTCCCCTGTGCTGCATGTAGGACTTGTGTGTCTAGGGTGCCCACTCTAGACAATCTATCAACCACCTGTGCCAAGGACTGAGACATGGTATGTTGACTAGCTAACATATCATTGATAACCTACATGAAAGTTGTCTCTGGATCTACAAGGGCCTTGCCACTATCCTCTGGTCACTCATATTTGTCTCCTAACATCCTCTCTCCCTCGCACTTAGCCTCACACTATGCCCTTCTCTATGCTTCTCTGTGTGCCTCTTCCTCTTCCTCTAAGATAGGAGGAAAAGGGGGAAAGTCAATCCTATATGTTCTTTCCTTATGCCTATTGTAAGTGACATATTCGTCACCTATGTGTTCATGACCCTCTGGGTCTTCTGTTGCACTCATTGTCTTTAGTCACAGGTTGACAAGACTAAATCTCTGATACCACTGTAATGTTCTTGACTTGTCTCGTCTAGGAAACACTGCTAATGTGTGTGTAGGATTAATCGTTTACAACATATAAATGATCATACAAATAACAAATGTGACAAAGGACTGCAAATTTTATATTATGATATCTTTGTGGATTACAAAATGGCCGAATGCAGCTGAATAAACTGACAATACTCGACTAGATCAATAGACAAAGGATATTATCCAGAATAAAAATAAGAAACTAAAATATAATACCCGAAATATGGGAGAACTGTTGAATCAATGGATGCACTGGGACTATAACAACTCTGATGGTAACTGCTAGAAGTCTGGAAAGTTCACCCTGGGAGATGTACTTCTCATAATGGACTGGAAACTGTCCCAAATGATGTGCCCTACTCTAGTCCTTAGTACTGGTAACTGTCGAACCCTTATGCTCGTGAGTTTGGACCATGGATGGATCCCCCTGGGGGAATGCACCCCTCTTTCTCTGGAAAAATGCATCCTAGTGATTCCACCGTCGGAAACAGACAAGATGTGTCTCAAAATGACCACCTTAGTCTACTGGGAAATGGATCGGAAGGATTTCCCTGAATATGGCCCAATGCTCGTTCTGGAACCCAAAATGTATCTACCAAAAGTGTCTCATGTCCAAGTCTAGAAAATGCGCCCCAGTTTATTCCTTCGTTGGAATCTTATGAAGAACTAGGAAAAAGATGTGCCTTGCCTTCCTGTCAAATGGGTCGGAGAGAAATCTCCGAATTGTCCCTGGATGGGATAAGTCGACTAAAAACCCTCTTAGATGTTGCGTCCTCACTCTGGATGAATGCGCCCTCGTTGCTGAACATTGTGTAATTGTTTTTGAAGAATGATGGAAGACCTAAATGATCTCCTAGGTGACTAGGGTGTGTCTCTCAACACCGAACTTGGTCAACTGGTGTCTTCCTCTTGGAATCCACTGAACTATCTCCTCTAAGATGCACCTCTTCTCCTCAATGATAATTCATAATCTGCATAATATTGAATTAGGTTGTTGACCCTTCCTTTATAGCTTTCCAAAACCTTAAATCACTGGTAAACCCCTAATTCACTATTGACTTCCAAAACCCTAAATCATTGTTGAAACCCTAATTCACCGTTGACTTCTACTTTTAGTCCATACTGACTTAAAAGCGCTTTTTACCCTTTATAGCTCAATGTCACTTTCTGAATACAACACCAGTGACTGAACTGACCTCTAGTGGCCCTGTTTACCCCTTTCTGGCCCTGGCTATAGTCTAACGGGGCAATTTAGACCATTCAGACTCCTCTCTAGAGCTCCTATTTGGAAAGGGACATTACAACCATAAACACATAGATATAGTAATACACAATTTCTATTAATGAAAGAAATGTACAGAGACTGTAAAAATGCAGAGTGAAAGACTCGCTAGAATGGTGACATCTTATTTCTGAGAATAGATGTGACGACTACTCACATTCACAAGAACATGATTATAATGAGGCTCCAAAGGAATTTTTACAATAAATAGGAATGCCCAAAACCCTATACATACAAACACTTAACCCTAGGAGATGAAGCTCCAAAAGTCATGTGGTCCCTGTTTGGGTAAGTTAGTGCATCAACTTCCCCGAGTCACAACTTTTGCATACGATCTTCGTTTTAGGCACAGGATAGCCCATTGGAAAGGTATCATCGAGGAGATTAATTTTTGGGGATCAATCATGACTTTGTCTATCATTGATAAGCTCGATCCCAAAAAACCTTCATTTAGGCCTTCAAAATGGCCCCAAAAGTTAAAACTGCTAAAAATAGTAAATTGCAAAAATTGCCATTAAACTGTTTTGAGCCAGTTGGAAAAGGTGGGTGGCCACCAATATCCACCCTGATCAATCCTCCCTCCTTATGAATAAATTGTCTCCATTGCATTGAGTGCCCAAGGGAGGGGGAAAATCATTTGTTGAATCTGCCTCTTGATGAGCTGCTTGCCTTGTTGGAGAAGTTGCGTTGCTTGGTTTGTTGAAGTTTGTCACGGACCTGTAGCTAGAAGGGGTGGACCTTTTTATCCAATATGATTACATGAGATTCTTGTGTGTAGAAGGATCCTTTACACTTTGCTTCAATCTTGTCGACCTGCTTCTATTGGATAAAAGGTGCTTGGGTCGAGGTTGTAGTGGTTGCAGTATCCTTCTATTCACCTTTTGAACAAATTGTGAAGAAGTTGAATTTTTTAGTATGAGATATTACCTTGCGACAATGTTTAGGTGGAACAATAGTCAAAACTACTTCTGGTATTATGTAGAGATTCCCCCCCAGAGAAGCAATGACACTGCAGGATCGAGACTCATAACCAACATGGCGTTTCCACATAGATGGTTGGCCCAAGAGAACATCACAAACATCTAGTGGGGAAACATCACATAATACCTCATCCTTGAAGGGTTGGATGTCGTATGACAATCGACACTGCTAGTTTACATGAAGATCTCGTCATTGACGAAGCCACCCAATGTTGTGTGGTTGTGGGTGTGGTGTTGTCGACAATCCCAATTGTTTGATGACCTCTGCTGAGATGAGGCTCTTCTGGCTTCCGCTATCAATAATAAATGGAGTGGGGTCCCCTTCACCCACATATGTGAATGAAAAAGGTGCTCCCCCTCTTCAGTATCTGTTGGTTCTTCTGGTTGAATTGTTTTGGTCGCGACAATAGCAGTGGGGTCTGCATCGATGATCTGTATTTTACTAGTATTTTCATAACCAGATTCAGAATCAGGGTTCGGCTCCTTGTCTTTGATCTCGACCACCAATGATTATATTGAGATACATTAATCAGTGTTGTGCCAATGGATTTTGTGGAAATCCCACCATTTTCTGATTTCCTTCTTTGTCTTCCCATGACCCTTCTTTTCTTGTGGCTTGGACTAGTTTTTGGGAGACTATTTGGTTGTTGTGGATTTGCAAAACCGAACTCCCTTTTGTTTTGGTTCTTAAATTTACACTCGATTTTAACAACATATCGATAAGAAGCACCAAGTGATGAGATGTCCAGAAAATCCATTTCAGTTTGGATGTATCTGTGTAGAGCCCCACGGTATTTCAGAACTAAATGTCGTTCAGAGTCTTTGATACCCATCTTGGTGTGAAAGGTATGGAATATATTGGTGAACTCCAGAACTTCTTGGCCCCTCTCTTTCCACTGTGTGGTCCATCTCATGTACTGGTCCTCATAGTTGCCAACAGGGTAATATTGTTCCTTTACCGCATCCAAAAAAAAATCCCAAGTGGGCTCGACCCCATATATTCCACACTCCTTTGTGGAACTTTTCTCCTAGTAAGTTTCCCACCAATGTTTGACATGGGGGAGAGCTTTAAGGAGTGGGGAGGTGATCTTTTCCCTGTCGAAAAAATTATGAACAAATAAATAATCTTCTAACATATTTAACCATTTGTCTATGGCATCTGCATCTATCTGACCTTCAAATACGAGAATATAAAAATCAACCTGTACCTTGAAAGGCGAGGTGCTTCCAAAGTGGCTGCTTGATGAAGATGCTCCTGTTTCTATCGACAGGCATTAAAGGATGTGGGAAAAATTCTCCATCATTTCATCCCTCTGTCGCATGAGAGCTTGCTCAAGAAACATATTGATAGGATCATCTTCTCCATCGTTTTTCTTTTCTTTCGCCATATAGGGTTTCTTGGGTGTGTGACATCGATTGTCCTAAAGAGAGACAAGATCGAGACCCAACTTTCTATACTTGGACCTTGTCGGGGACATGCACTGAAAAACAATCAAGAGAAGCCTTCTCTGATACCACTGATCCAGATTATTTTCGACACGAAATGAGAGCGGAGATATAATAAATAAATGCACAGAGATATCGCGGATATCCGATAATATAACATAAATGTATCAGATATGCAACCATAAAAAAAGAGATACAGTAATACACGATTTCTATTAGTGAAATAAATGTACAGAGACTGTAAAAATACAGAGTGAAAGACTCACTAGAATGGTGGCAGCTTATGTCTGAGAAGAGATGTGACGGTTACTCGCATTCGCAAGAAGATGATTACAATGAGGCTCTAAAGGCCTTTTTACAATAAACAGGAATTACAAAAACCCTAGACATCCAAAATCATAACCCTAGGAGATGAAGCGCCAAAAGTCATGTGGGCCCCATTTGGGTAAGTTAGTGCATCAACTTCCCGGGGTCGTAACTTTTGCATCCGATCTTCGTTTTAGGCGCATGATAGCCCGTTGGAAAGGTATCATCGAAGAAATTTATTTTGGGGGATCAATTATAACTTTGGCTATCATTGAGAAGCTCGATCCCGAAAATCCTTCATTTAGGCCTTCAAAATGGCCCCAGAAGTTAAAACTGCTAAAAATAGTAAATTGCCAAAATTACCAGAAAACTATTTTGAACCAGTTGGAAGAGGTGGGTGGCCACCAATAGCCACCTGGATCAGGAAGAGTGTCAAATATATTTTGAGGACCTAAAGAAGGCAGTGATGGATGACCCCGTATTGTAGTTTCCATATCACACTAAGCCATTTGAAGTACACACATATGCATCAGACTATGCCATCAAATGTGATTGTTGCACGCTTGTTGGAAGAAAGTAGGCTTCCATACTAAAAAATGGTGCAACAGATTTATGATAAGTTCAAGAACAAGACAGATCAAAATGGAGGAGTAAAGATCATCCTGGTAGTTGTAAGAAGTTCAATGTTGCTTATTGGACAACACCCTTTCTATGGAATTCCAAATGCAATTGTTGATGTTCTTAAGGATGAATCAGAAACTTGTCTCTGGTGACAGGAAGTAGAACACAAGTTATAGTTATCTCATTCTTTCATTTGTTTATAAATTTCATAAACAAGTCAAGGTTCAGTTTATTGAAATGATTTTACAAGGGAACATGCAATGTAAGATTTTGTACTGTTGGTATGAATTAAGTTGCTTGGTTGTTGTCAAATCCATTGTATTTATTCACGTCATTTTTTCATTAGTGTAGGCTTGACCATGATTAATATGTTTTATTTTTTCCATGATAGGTTAAGGACACAAATTTGTTGGCTATGTCACAGAGTGATCTTGTCAGTATTCGTCGCCGATGTCAAAAAAAGATTCATGAGCCCATCATTGCTATTTCAGGTTGATAATGATTCCTCTTAGTATGGTTCGTTATTTTGTTCTTTGTCCTACTAGTCTAGATTCTTGCTTCTATCTTTCCTTTTTAAGGGATGCCTTTGACAATACAACATTTTGATTGGTGCTTATTGTACTTATGAGTTCCATTGACCTATTTTGGCCATTTGTGGACTAATTTCTTTCTTATTTCCTACCTAATAAATTTATCTTCATATTGAGATGGATTTGAAGTGAATTACATATTCTAGATCTCTATTATGTTTGTTTCCATGTTCATGGTTCCTCTCTCCAACTTTGGGAAAAAATATTCTGCAAAAATATTTGGCCAAAATGATGCTCAACCACCCAATCAGTGTACTCATCACACCAAGCGTAACCATCCAAGTTTATGGGAAATCCCCCCCTTGGATCAGGAAAAATGACTACATCCAAATTATATGATTTGGAGACCATTTTTTTGTTAAGAATGTTTGAAGCCTCAAAATCTGGCCTCTCTTCATTTTATAGTTCATGAACCCTTTCTACATCCATGTTGCATTTAAGAAACAAAAGCTTCTCTCCTTCAGAAATGGAACTTGCATATTGACTTTTCCCAATATCTGATTTCTTTTGGTCATTCCCATCCTCCATATCATAAATAGGTCCATAAAAAATAAAAGTGTAAAGTCTGCAATGATCCACTTGCAGATTAATGACTTCCTCATTGTTTTCATAATATAATCCATAAATACTCAAAGCACAATGAATTGATCTCTATCTCTCTCACACCTTAGAAATGAAACAATGAATGAAAAAAAGTGACCCGTGGCCTTAAAACCCTCTTCATGCACACTTTTCCCCGTTTTTTTATTTAGCAGGCCGATATATTCTATCGACTTGCAATGTTTTGAGAATATATCGTGATACATTGAATGTCTCACGACACATTAAATGTGTCAGATATATCATGATATATTCCATAGAATATATCGTTTTCCCCTTTATCTCGGCAATAAATCGGATATATACGATATATACGTACACTAATTTAAACGACCCAAATTTAGTTTAAAATGTGGTTTTCCAAGTGTCTATAGAAGCCATGCGAACCTGATGAAACCTAGTAGTCAAGTCCGGTTTGGTGAAAAATTGGGCACAGGTGCTCCAACAAATCATCAATCTTGGGTAAGGGATAGTGGTTCTTGACAATGACTTTATTGAGATCCCTATAATGAGTGACCAAGTGTCACTCCTGGTGTTCCTTAGGGATAATGAATGTGGGGGAACCACATGAAAATGAGCTAGGGTGGATGTTTCTCGTTGATTGAAGTTGCAGTTTGAATAGCTTTTATATTCACTTTAATAACTTAATTGCATTGTTCCCAACATATTCTCTGAAAAAACACCACATCCATTCATTGGACTTCCGATTTACTGAAGAAATTCTAGCCTCGATTAGGCTCATTATTTTATTTATTCGTCGATAGAGATTACATTTCGCAGTGAAAGCTTCTGTTGTTTCCTTGATTAAGAAATCCATGCTTGAATTGAGAATGAGCTTTGTGGTCGAGATAGTTCAATTCTTCACAGACGATTCTGTAAATATCTGTCCACGTGTTGAAATTACTGAAAAATGTGGAACTTTAACATACAATTTCAATTCTCTCTGGGCAATTTTATAATACTGTTTTTATGAACAACGCTGATCATCCTAGTTTATCAGCTATAATAGCTGATCAATCACATGACAAAACAAAGTTTGCCAAAGAGATTGGAAGGCAAAGATTAGAACTATAATCCATGTGATATACAACACAACTCTGATGACTTAAAATAATTCAATGGAATGTCGGGTAAGGGTAGAAAGATCCAAATTTCATCCATCTCCATCTTCGAGAAGAAAGTTTTCTATTAGGGCCAGAGTTATATGAACACTAAACACAGATTCACTTTACCTAACATGATTAGTTATATTAAGAAAATCAATTATCTTAACCTAACATGATTTGTTTTTTTGGACCTTATCTACTTTCAGTCTCTTGAATGGGCCATTTGAATGGAAACATATATTTTCCTAACTATCTTCCTTTTACAAAATCTCACAGAAACTTCAGTCTCTTGAATGGGCCATTTGAATGGAAACATATATTTTCCTAACTATCTTCCTTTTACAAAATCTCACAGAAACTTGAATATATGAACAAATCTATTAATTATATCATATTCAAAAACTTCAAGTTAGCATAGATGCATCTTATCTCCATATCTATTAAGCATTAAGAGGGATCAAAAGACCCCATATACAAACCTCTCAAAACCTGAAATATAAGGGGTTAAGATGAATCTATGTTAGTTATTTTATTTTATTTTTTTAATAACAACACTTTTTTCCTTTTTTTTACCTTAGAGATCAAACTTCACTATTTTACCATTTTATTTTATACATGTGAGGCATCTCTTCCACCCGAAGAAGTAAAGTGCACTCAGCTTGACAAAAATAGGTGTCCTGAAATATGATTCACCCCAGGTAGTAAAGTGCACTCTGAGCTTGACAAAAATAGGTGTCCTGAAATATGATTAAATAGTAGCCCTGAAAATTCAAGTTAAACGTAAACAATAAATATGGCAACGAAAGGTTAAACGTAAACAATGAATAAGCCAACGAAAGGCATTATTTGCCAGAAAGGACATCTCTGTGCATGTGTAAGCAAGAAGCACTCTTACGTCTCGCAACGAAAGGCATTATTTGCCAGAAAGGACATATCTGTGCATGTGTAAGCAAGAGGCACTCTTACATCTCGCTGCCCTGATCTTTCTTCATATCTATAGAGACAGAGATTTGTCATTTTATTTTCTAAGAGACAGAGATTTGTCATTTTATTTTCATCATTTAGAAGGACAACGCTATTCTACATAGAATCATTCTGGCATTAGGTTACCAGGAACACATGATATTTGTCTCATTATGTATGCACAACTTCTGTCAATTTCGGAAAGCTCAAGAAGGAACAATTCAATTAAGAAACCCTGGGTACATACAAAAAGAAGACTGCTGGAGAATGTCAAGGAATGCGGAATAAAACTGTTAACGAGCTGTAGAAGATACACAGACTTTCTCAAATCCCAGATTCTACATGCTGCTGGAGCACATAGTCATCAGGAGTATAATAATCCGCTATTAGTCGGTACATGTATGAAGGGTTGTGTCCTCCACTGCAAAACACGAGTAGGAGATTGAGTAATATATCATGAAACCCTCTCTAAAATTAAATCCAAAATCTTACTGATTTGAGATTATAAAGAGAAAATGACATGAAAGAAACCATTTTATTCTATTTCTAATGCCATAAACAGGACACATTTAAGATTGCATGTTAAATGAATTCGGACACCCATCATTTCCATAGAGAAAAGCTGACACTCACGTATCAGTAATGAAAAGGCTCACAAGCTGTGGGGGAACATAGTCAAATGCTGGATTGACAACACGCAGTCTTGTATCCCCGGTTCCACGATCGATACAGTCAGAGAAGTCTCCAAAATCCAACACATTCTGATGGCGATTTAAGGTCATTCAACAAAACTTCGGGGTTGTGTGGATACAGAGGGCAGAGCTGCAAAAGAAAGGGGAATGGCTTTAATGTTATACATAAAATGAATTTCGATGCATAATTAATCTAACTGCCATTTGATCCTTTGCAGATTCAATAACAGAATTAAAGACAGAAAAAATAAGATACCAGTATGCTAGGCTTAAATGCGAGTCTCATCTTTTAACAATAATTTAAATAAGACTGTATATTGTATATTGAAGGTAACAGGCATAGTTTTGTAACTTGTTCAATAGAAAATTTAAAGAATTCTTAGCTGTACCAAGAGCTAGATACTTCAACAACCTAAACATAAATTAATTACTTTGAAGATTCAATGCAAGGATTGAAGGTTAAAACTGGCTTTCATATGAAGGAAAAAATTAACTTCAGAACTTCAAAGTTAAACAAAACTGACATCTGGTATCCTCAGTGTATTCATAATAAGGAACTAATTAAACCATTCAAAATATTCAATATCTACATTTCCCATGTTTTGAATATAAGGAACTAATTAAACCATTCAAAATATTCAATATCTACATTTCCCATGTTTTGAATTATATGATGGTTTCTAAACTTTTATATATATATATATATATATATATATATATATATATGTGAGAAACAACCAGAGATTAATATGATTTACTTTATTTGTATCAAAATGGCCGCATAACTCTCGTTCAGGAACACTCTTTGTAGCAGCTTGTGTGTGCTTTGAAAAGCCAGACCTGTAAAGTGTAAAATGAATTGTGTGTCTAATGAAACATTTATCAAGCCCAAGATGATGTTAGATCAATATGCACTTACACTGTATCCTGAAATTCAATTAGGTATCAAAGTGCTTTTCCTGAATGTCACAAAGCTATAATCAGGAGAATACACATACTCATTGCAATTGATGGTCTTGACAATTAGTTGTGTTATTTAATTCTAATAACCAATGAAACTTTGGAGTTATGAACTTTGAACCACACTTAGTCAACCCAGGGAGTATAAAAAGAAAGAAATAAGGGGAAACAATATGAGCATCCATAGATGATGTAAGCCCAGTGAACATGATTGTCCACTAGTACATTATCTCAAGGGAGTGCCTATGGCCCTCCCCATGATAAGTACAACAAAACATAAACAGTATAACAAATACACACTCTACTTACAACTAGGAGATGCCATCAAGTTGAATACAGTTGTGACAAGTTCTAGCCTTTTCATCTCCCAAAACTTACCTTAGAATGTCATGTAGAAAAGCATCCATGGTTATCGCAGTCTCCAATGCAATCAGGGGTGGAAGTTGAGTATTCCCTTAGGACGAAGAGGTTCTATATTTTGGTTTGTCACTCTCTAGGATGATAAATATTTTTTTCTTGTCTATCCAACTCTTTTGTACATAGCATAAATCAAAGGCGAAAAATAGCAAATGCAAAATATACTTTAACCCTATCGACACATATTTTTTGGAAGTTTTTCATACCCTATTTTGGTAAGCCACAGTTGGGGTTTTATTGAAAGGAAGATACCCTTCCTCACCCTCTTTTTCAGGCTCTAAAGGTTTATATCAATTTTTTGGGGTACCCTTTTAGTTCAAGAATACATTTGTCCAATACTTCCTATGTCTTGACATTTTAGTAAAAAGAATAATGTCTACATATAGAATCTTATAAACTTATCCCTTTGTAATGTGGGTAACCCCAATAATTCCAAAATTGCTTAGACCCCTTCCTTCTTATATCTAAACTTTGTCTTTGATAAGGCCCTTTCATTTTCAATCACAACCCAATTTATTCCTTTTCCTAAATTCCTGCATTTTTTACGCCTTTTTGGAGTCCAAATTGGTCTTGTTAGGCAAAGTGCTTCTGATATATATCTTTATTTCTGTAGTTGAAAAAGATTTTCAATGAAGGATGGGAGGGAACACTTGCTAACTCTCACTATTTTTTCTAGCTTATTTGCTCCCTCTCTAATCTCTTAACCAAGTTCCCATGTGAGTTTTCCATCGCATGGAAGTTTTTGGTGAGAGATGATATTTAGTATTTACTTTCTAGAAAAAAGCCCATTTCTCCAAGTTCTTAGTGAGAATGCATTGCTATTTGCCAACAGTGGCAAAGAAGGTTATCATGACTAAGAAAATGGGCCACTTCTACTCACAATATGAGGTTCTACAATATGTTATGATGTACCCTTTTACCTCAGGAATACAACATTCATCAGAATCCTATGTATTGATAAAAAGCAATCAGTCCCTTCGTAATATGGCCAACTCTAACAATTCCAAAATATTATTGATACCCCTTTCTTCATACATTTGGTTTTACCTTTGGTCATATCTTACCCATTACGAATCAAAGCACAATTTCCTTCATTCCTAACCTTCTCTTTCTTGGTACTCCTTTCTAGAACCCAACTTAGTCTTCTTTGGACCAAATGCTCTCTGATTAATATGTTTGATTCTTTAAGGAGAAATTTAGGAAGACTGTCATCTTTTGTTATTGAATTTCTACTATCTAACTTGACACATATATGTCTTGGTTTTCCTTTTTTCATTTGGCCTAATCATATTGTAGTTTAGATCACTGTCTCAACTTTCAAGTGTCTTAAGTGTGAATTTTCCAGCCTAGATGATTGTTGCCCTAATGTTCTCTTATTAAAAAACTCAAAACAGATTTATTTAACAGATGAAAATTAATTTTATGAACATTGCATCAATCACACAATAGTTGAAAAAATGAACAGCCGAAGAATAAAACACATACACAGGGATTTCTCCTTCGAATAAGATTTTCATTCCTTTGATCAAAGCTTACAAGGTGACTTATGCAACCTACTTAAAAACAACAGTTGTACAATCATTAATCACCTAGATATAAGGCTGGACAACCTATGCATACAAAAATGAAAGCTACAACAGTGGTCTAACATGTATGGCCTGCTGATCTCTTTAGCAGATATACTCATTTTCTTCCTAATGCACTCTTCCTTCTTTCATCCCTCTTGCTCTCTTCCCATGTGTATGAGATCTCTCCTATCCTATCATGTTTATGCTTTGAGAGAGGATAACTACTATCCTCAATCCTAGCTGCCACCTATCTCAATTGATGTACGACTCAGATTAAATCCTAATCTAAGTAACTAATGTTCTATAACATTTTATTTAGATTTCTAAGACTAGTTGATTTCAAAACAATAACTTTTCACTTTTTCTAAATGAAATTACAAGATAGAAATAGTGATCACCTTTCCACAGTGGTCACCAAAGAAATGTCCCAAACCACTTCCTGCACATTCACACTGAACTTGTGCAAGAAGTTCCTGCTCGAGCTATATTTCTCAACATTAAGATGGTAGGAAGGTGATAGTAATTGTATTAAATGTGCCATATTCTTAAATCCTTTCACATAGGACAAAAGGGCTCTAGAGACTTGATTTTTCTCTAGCAGAATAAGTTTTTTGATATCCTCTTTGATGGATATAAGGGAGCCCTCGCTATTTGGTTCTCCATTTTCTAGTTTTTGTGCTGCCATCTCTAACTGCTTAACCAATTCCCCATGTGGTTTTTCTATTCTTTAGAATTTTTAGGTTAGAATCAATAATGACTTTACAAAGAAGTCCATTTTCTTGGGGTTCTTACTTATTAGTGACCGTTCTTTGTTATTTTCCAATGGTGGTGGAGAGGCCTTTTAGTCCCTATGTTAGATTTTCCTCCAATGATGTTGGGATTAGGAGGTTTACAACATTTAGCCATGTAAAAATACTGAGTGATCGAGAATAATGGACGAAGAATCTATCTTTTGGTATGGGGCTCAAGTATCAAAAGTTAAAACTCATTACTTACATTCCCCTTGCCCTTCTACATCAACACAGGTTTGTCGTTTGTTGTACATTTCTTTGACCCTGCCACACTTGTTCATACAGTTATAAATAAGTGAGGAGAGTAGGAAGAACATTGCATAAAGTCTAAGTTTAATAGTATATCCCCATTCAGTTCTTGATAAATGTGTATGGCAAATAATGGTGACAAATTAACAATTATTCCTACAAGTGCGAAAAGCACTAGTTACACAATAATTAAAGAATGTCTAAAGAAGGGATAGGTAATAAATATCCTAGAAAACTAACCATTCCTATGTTGTCATTCTTTCTGATCCACAAAGACAGTTGCCAAGGCACTCAATGCAAACAACACCTCTAATGAAATTATTAGAGGATGTGTGGGTCGGCGAAGGATAGTAAATTCTTAATACATTTGTACTTCTAAAGGCATGTCCCTATATGCGACATATCGGCTCTGCAAAGATAATTGCCAACATACTAAATGCAAACAGCACATGCTACGCACTTATTGATGAGTGCATGTGACAAGGAAGGGAAATAAACACCTTATGCATCCAGTCCATGAAGACAACACTTTTTACATTTTTAGTATCATTAGATTATTTTTTTCATTTAGGGGTATTAATATATTTTCCTCTTCTTTCTTGCCATAGGCCTAAGGCATAATGTCCAAAAGTAGTATTTTAGCAAATGACCTATTATCAAATAACTGATCCACACAACTGGTCGACAAAGTAATCAGATTATCAAGCTTCAAACAAAAATGCAAGCTACCTTGTGTGACATGGCTAGTACAACAAATGGAACTGCATGTCGATGAGAAGAAAGTGCAACCATATGATGTCCTACTGGTGCTATGACTCCACCATTGGCCATGACAGCATGAGCATCTACCATCACCTTCCCATCAAAGTAAATATGGTAAATAGTATCAGTAAAATATCATTTCATTAATAGAACATGTCAGGGTAATCACTCACCATGTTCACACGTGATATCATAGCAAAGACAGTTGAATCAACAATCACTGTTGTTTGCAAATCTTTTGCAACGAGCTCTTTAGCAAGGGCATGTCCTTGAAATCTGCAACGTGTATTCTTCACATTGATTATTTACTGAAGTAGAACTTCAATTTTTGCATTTGGACTTTGTAAAAAGATAGTTTGTACCTAGGAGCACCCTCTACAATGAAAACTTGAAAACATCTCTTTTTCTTCATCTCACAGAGAAATTCCATCATTGTCCTTGAGTGTCCTAAAGTTAATATCACCTCGCTAAAATCCCACAACATATTTTGTTAATCAATAACTTAGACAGAGCTGGAAGACACATTCTTCAAAAGTTAATAGATATTAGAGACACTTATCTAAATGAAATCCATGTTACAAATGGTTATTACTCAACAACTTCCAAATTACCAATTGTCCAGAACTATTACAAACCACATTTTAAACTAAATTTGGGTTGTTTAAATTAGTATTGTATATATCATCGATATATCGTATATATCATATTTATCACCAAGATAAAGGGGAAAATGATATATTCGATGGAATATATCGTGATATATCTAATACATTGAATGTGTGGTGACACATTCAATGTATCATGATGTATTCTCAAAATATTGTGAATCGACATAATATATCGGCTTGCTGGATAAAAAACGTGGAAAAGTGCACATGAAGAGGGTTTTAAGGTTGCAAGTCACTTTTTTGCATTCATTGTTTCATTTCTAAGGTGTGAGAGAGCTAGAGATAAAAGTCATTTTCATTCTTAGCAAAGGTTAATGTACCTGTCACTCTCAGTATTGATATTGTATTTTTTTTTTTAAATACCTACAACACAGTCGCTATTGCGATGTCTTGGAGTGTCGCTCCCATAGAAACCACATCGGAGTTGATACCTCTTCACGTCTCTCTTGCCATGTCCAAGAAGTCTCTCTTGCCACCTCCAAGACGTCACTCTTTCCACCTCCAAGACGTCTTTCTTGCCACCTCCAAGAGTGTCACTCCCATAGCAACCAGGTCGGAGATGATACCTCTTAACGTTGCTCTTGCAACCTCCAAGAGTGTCTCTCCCATAACAACCACGTTGGAGCTGATATATCTTAACATCGCTCTTGCCACCTCCAAGGCGTTGCTCTTGCCACCTCCAAGACATCTCTCTTGCCACCTCCTAGACGTCGCTCTTACCACCTCCAAGACGTCACTCTTTCCACCTCCAAGATGTCGGTCTTATCACAAATATATGGGGTTTGGATAGTCAAATCTGAGATGACACGTGTCCACATGAAACGTTGCAATACAGACGATATCTATTTCGTCAGAAAAGCGACGTCATGTGAAATGACGTTTGAGGGGGTCCGATGTTTGTCGTTCTCCCGACAATATAAAGTGGCAATTGCGTTGAACGTGTCGTCTGAATTTGACCCAAATGTACTAGTGAATGCTGCCAGGGAATAACCGGTCAGTGTGGGGAAACCCTACCAGATCGGGAATCCATGGGAAGAAAGATAGAAAATCCGAGATCCAAGCACTCCCCTAGCGGACCCGCTCGAAAGCAAGGGTAAAGAAAGCCATGATGGAGGCCAAGAGTAACTATCATACTCAAAGAAAAACTCAAGAAAAGCAGATGGTGGAGGTGATATAGAGAGAAGTGAGAAAAAAGAGATGGTTGAGCATGGAGGCATAAACCATAGATGAGTCAAGGGATTGGTTCCATGATTCCATCCAGTCGCAAACTAGGAAGAAAAAATATTTTCGACTAGAGGAACTATATTGGAAAACCAAAGAAATGATAGCGCAAGCTTTGGTGCAACAACAACAAGAGTTCATCCAAGCGCTTTCCCAATGGAGACAAGACAATGAATTTCTCAGGAAAGGGGTAAGATTTCTAGAAACAAAATTTGAACTCTTCTGCAAAAAGAAATTCAGTGTTTCATTTATTAAGCGGGACCATGAGGATAAGAAAGAACGTCCCAAACAATAGAAAAAGGTGGAAAGCCCGGTGGGGACCCAGGACAGTCACATTCTGATAGAGGATGAGGATCACGAGAGAGGATCGGGCCTGGTCAGGTCCTCATTGCATCAGTCCCAAAAGAGCACCATCTCGTGGCGATGCCTTTATCTAGGAGGGACTTCTTTGTAGTTGAATCTTGACCAATCAGATCAATAGGACGGTGGCATCTTAGGGACTCCTTCACAAGCTATGGGAACTTTTGGGTATGGTCCTAATATACTTGTTTTTTGTAATCAAAGGAATCAGTATATGAATTTCTCGGGTCATAGGAATAACAATCAAGGGGAAGCTAGGGGGGAGAGGACCAGGGATGGTCTCGAAACTTAGGGCCATATAGGGCTCGGTTCTTTTTGAAATTTTGGAAGACAAGAATACTCTGTGGGAATTTACGGTGGGGATCCTGGGTTTCAATTTTGGAAGGACCCCAGAATCATAGACTGTAATTTTATGTACCATTCTAATAGAAATCCATAGTGAATNAATGGTTAAGAACATGTGTTCCTACCTTAAGATCACAGATTCAAATCTAGAGAGAGATAATGTATGTACACATATGTAAAGGGGATCCCTTATCCCACAAACAAAGAAATTTATTATCATCATCATCATTGTTATAATAATAATAATATCTAATTTAAAAACCTATAAATCTAAAAAAAACACAAATATCTCTACCAATTATTTTATTTAAGTAATTAAATATCAATCATATTTAATATAATCTAAACTTTGGAAAAAAATTATATTACATAAATTCAAATATTACAAAACATTTTTTTTAAGATATAAGCCTAAGAAATATTAAACTTGTGAGATTAAACTAAACT